>JAUMHR010000030.1:1876483-1890232 GCA_032361145.1 Enteromius fasciolatus
CAGTGGGATTTTGCGCAGCTCATCAGTGAAGAACTCTGCATAGTGAAATTACCACTGATTACAGAACAGCTTTATTGACAAGATGTGCAAAACATATCGCGCGATGATTATTGCGCAGCCCTAACAAATACGGCAGATGCTCCAAATCAAATGACTCGGACTCAGACTCGAGGGCAAAAAAACCTGATCGGGACATCCCTATTTTAAAGCATGTCAGGCACCCACGCTGAACACTGATTTTGATTCAGGTAATGTCTGTAATAAGAGACAACAGTATTTTAGAATTGCTGTAGATGGAGCTTAAAATGCAACACTGAGAGTCTGTGTCTGGGTTACTTGACAAGTGTTGGTTCAAGGGTTCACTCAATAGAAGCCATCAACCCTGAATTTATGCAGAGAAATGATTTTACTATTGAGAGGGAGTCATGTTACTGCATGCAGTCTTGGAAAGCATGGCTGAAGCAGGCAAGATCTTCGTTATCTATTTGCATGATTCCTTTCCATATAAGAACAGACCATCTTTTACACTCCTATTCCGATGTTCTACTTTCACTGTTCCTTTTTATTTTCAATGATAATGTTCATTACTGTAATAATCTACTTTCTTTGGTAGGTGTCCCAGGGCCTCACAGGAACATAATACATCCTTTACTTGCTGCGGAAGACGGGCAGATGACTGTTTTAAACAAATCAGTAGCACCATTTGCACTGCAATAAACATGATCTTCCAGTATAATACGTTCAGGAACACTGAATAAATCTAAACAAAAATGACTATTGGTTTGAAGAGATGCAACAATAGGTAATATGAAAAAGGTACAAAAAACACAAAAGGTATAAAATGGTTATGTATTATAATTATTTCAGAAACTATCAAGCTAAAACAGCATGAAATTCTCTATCACGATGTTTGCTTGGAAAAAAACAAAACAAAACACAATACAAAAACCCTTAACCAAATAAGATCACATTTACATATAGCCCTACTGTACATCAGGTAAGGTCCTGTTTGACCACTCTGTTCAGTTCAACCACAAGAACATAACTTCAAAATCTGTTTCAACACTAATCCAGACAATATGGAGTAATATTTACTATAAGACATGATAGGGTAATTAGCTGCTCCTTGAACTGGTACTTAGAGCAAAGAATAAATTACTGGTATTAGTGCTTAGGCACTAATTACCTTAGTCATTAAAAAGACCTTTGTAGCTTTGGAGCGCTGCATTTCTTCTGCAAAAATGAATATATCCCCATTAAAAAAGTTAAATATTATTGTAAATATTACATTAAAATAATAGACCACTCTGCAATAGTTTTTTTTTTCTTCAAATCAACAAATATATACATTTGAAACACTGGCTTTATGTAAAGGGACACGTCTTAAAATTCAGTCAAACCAATGCTGCAGTAAAGTGATGTTTCACTGATGTTTGATGATAAAAAACTTGAAACATCTCCCTGATTTGAGCTTTCCCAGATCCAACAGAACATTACATTTAAACAGATAAACAGATGGCCCAAGGTGAGAGCGACAGACACTCAAATGAATGCATGGAGACATGAAGATGAAGCAGACAGAGGGTCTGAATTTCCTCTGTTACCCTGCCTGCTTTAAAGAAGACTAATGTCTGTTTTCTGCTGATCTCTTCAAATCCTATCAGTCAAAGAGACAGAGCGAAAGTACAAAGACACACTCAGACCAATCACATGCTTACGAAAGCACAAACATACACAGTCGCCTGAGCCAACAACCCAAAAATGCTTTGATTTAAAATTCCCCTCTAATAAAAAAGTTTCATGAATGTGAACAAAATGCAGAAATTGTTTTGAATTTAAATTCAGTGTTGTCTTCCTCACACTGCGACTACACATGCATTTAGATGCTGCTTAGACAGGTAGTTTCTTCACCACTCAGCTTTAATTAACAATCAGAATTGTGGGCTTAATTAGGTTAATTGCTCTGGGAATCTCAGCGCCCGTCTACAGGGCGCCACTTAGATTCAGACACCGAGTGGCATCTTCATACAAACCCATTGTCCATGTTTATGCATTTGGGAACAACTGACCCATTTAAAATGATCTACATGATGATGACTGTGATCAGTGGCATCTGTCACAAGCGTGATTAAACAGACTGTATAGGGAAATAAAGCTTTTCTTTTTACACTGGCCTGAGAGCCATTAATGATTTCGAATTTCTCACAAATGCAAACATGAAAATATGAATAACAGCATACAAAAATTAGCTATGGTAAGGCATAAAATGATTCTATCAAAGTTGTTCTGAGGGTTTTTCACCATGTTTCTATTCAGTTATTAAAGTGTTCTGGTTAATTGCATAAATATATTTGGTTACCATTATCAAAATGGTTTCATTCACAAACAAAGATACCATAGCTCATTTAACACATTAAATGACCATTATACAGTTCTATCTGTTAACAGTAAATTAATTTGTGCTACTGAATGAAAATCTCCCATCGTCTTCTATTTATTGGCTAAATAAAGAATGTTACTTGGTTCAAGTTTTAAGACGATAGTTAAGAGAAAAATCTGAATGCATTATGTTGCTTGGAAAACAACCAATATGGCTTTGTGTGCAGTATCTTTAGATATTCTCATCCTTAGGTATTGTTCCAGACATTTCATTAGTGTAAATCCATAGGATTAAACAGTATAGCCCTTTTTTTTTTGCTAGCACCTGAAAAATATGATTATTACACAAATTATTTTTGTATAAAAAAGGGGACTGGCAAAAGCATGCTGAACCTGTGGTTGCCATACTATTGACATGGAAGCCTGTTGACAAGAAGTGGTGATGAAGATTGCACGAATAAATATCACTTCAGTCACAGTCACATGCACACAAACAACCATCTATTGAGGCGTTAGTATTGGCGGCATATCGCCCTGTCTGCTGGACGAGTGCGAGGAGACAGAAAAGGGGGGGGGTCAGGGAAGGTTATGTGATGGATCTTTCCGGAACGTGACAGTGAGAGAACATGTCTGATGAGAGGAGGAAAAGTGCTCTTCAAATGCCAACCTCCATCAGAGGGAGGTCACATCAGACCATTGTGGGTAATGTGCCACACGGCAGAGAGGTCATTGTGGTTCAAGCCTGATAATGAGAAAACCAGAAACCATCCAGCAAAACAGGACTGAACAAGATGTTGGGCACAACAGATTAATCTACAAACACCAACAAAGACCTCTTCCTGTTTGACATAATCTGCAAAATATTTGAATGGCAAAAATACCAATAGTATATATTTTAGAATGTAATTGATTCGTGTGATTACAAAGTAGAATTTTCAGTAGCCACTGAATCTGTCTTGAGTGTCATGTGATTCAAATATTCTGATTTGTTTGAATTCTGAAAACATTTGCTCTTTTTTTGTGGGATAAAATGTTCAAAAGAGTGGCATTTATTTGAAATAGATGTTTTTATCTCACTCAAATAACCAAAAAGACCTTCCATGAACTATTAGCCACCGGGGAGAGGGTTTACAATATCAGCGCAGAGTCACTATCAGCATTCCTGTCTGTGAATCACTTAACCTGGATGACCTTAGAGTGCGTCTCTTCAAGACATCGCTACACATTTGGGAGAAGTCATCCAGTCTTATCAGACACACATCCCTATTCTCATGAGGTCATAAGCTATCCGTTCCAGGTCGGCAGCCACAGAGTGATGTGGTGATGATATTGCCCCTGAGAACAACTGCGGGAAATAAAACAGCATTGAATAAAAGGTTTTAATAAACACAGATCACAATATCTATCTTGTTGTGTAAACATCTGTCATGTGTTTCAGAGCTTACAGTCAGCCTGTTTTGATTAAATACAGCTCAACCAAAAAAACACCCACAAACCTTGCACTTTAAACAAGACAAGGTCAGGAACAGAGGAGAGGGGGAGATAAAGAACGAGAGACAAAGGGGGCTGGTAGCTGTGTTATGAATATTTTGACCCTTTTGTGTGCTTTGCTGTGTGGTCTCTGTGATTAATGGAGTAAAACGTGTCCTCTGCTTCCATAAGGACTAAAATCATTCAATGTACATAGCTGGACTGTCGAATGGGAATACACATAAAAATAGATGTTTATCGTAATTCCTAAAGGAATGAGGTAAGTTTTACACTGTTTAAGTTTTGATTAGTGTGCATTCAACTGTAAAGAGTGCCATCACAGCTGTTCAGTGGCTCAGGGTCATTAAACAGAAAGATTAATGGCTTTTTACTACTCAGAGTGCTGACCGGTGGACTCACAATGCACACGCTTTTTAAAAAATGAGCCCAACGACAGACAGAAAATGCTCACTCATCACTGAGCAACAACCAGCCGTGGTCCAATAGTCGCCGCCTTTGACCGCTAAGCTTAGTACACTTAGATATTGATCTGGGCATGATGGGTAACCTGAAATGCTGAGTCGTCTCCATTAGTGGATTAAAAACAAAGTTATTAAAAGTTATCAAAAACATAAAAAGACAATATATAGAATATAAGTCTATTCGAGACAGTAATGCCACAGCAGTTTCAGTTTAGACACAGTATAAATACAAACTTCAATCCTTAAATATAGATGAGCTGTCTAATAGGCAACCCCAGCCAAAAAAGCCTTCAATTTTGTCTGGGTATTGGAGACAGTGGGTCAATGGGTCACATATGCCTCATCATATAATGGGGAAAGTTATGAGCAGAGCATTGAAAAATGGATCAAATGTGTTTAAATCTGGTCTCTCTGTTTTATGCCCTCTTGCCATTTTCTCCAAGCTGCCATTTATGGTGTCTAGCTCTCTCAGCATTCTAGTCTTGTGGCAAAGAGGCATTAATCCAGCCCGATAGTTAACTGCTATCCAGTATAGCTGGAACAAGTACTAACAGTGGTGGTCTTGAAAGTATTTGTGCTATATATCTGTAAATGCTAGAACACATTTGAAATAAACTTTAAATAGATGCTGCTGAACACAGAAGATGTGCAATCCCAGAACAACCCAGAGGATCTTACACACATCTCCCCAGAGAGCATCCAGACGTGATGTTTGTCTAGCGCAAAGCAGTTGGCATTACTCCAAAGCCTTTGCCTTGCAGATTGTTTATACTAGAGCAAAGATGATGTATGACTGTGTGTGTGTGTGTGTGTGTGTCACTGTCAGCATGAGTATTTGCTTGTGTCTGTATGAGAGTGACAATGTCCTTGATTGTAACACCCACTGCAGGCAGTGCCAAGTACAGTTTTTGTTTTGTATCAAATACTACAAGCACATCAAAAGCTCTTCAGTACCAGGTGCACAAAATATCTATAATTTGTAACCAATAAGACCGCCATACTGAACTTGACATTAACTTAAATCATTTTGAAACAATAAATATCTAAAATTTACAAGGAACCCTCTACCTTTTTTGAAATCAGATTCATCAATAGGCTGTTTAGAGTTAAATAGTTCAGTTGCACCCTTTTTGAATCAATTCAGCCAATCTTCAGGCCTGGCACTTTTAGCTGTAGCTTAGCATAGATCATTAGCATCTTGCTCAAAAAATGACCAAAGATTTTCAATAGTATCCCTATTTAAAACTTTACTCTTCTGTATTTACATCATGTACTAAGACAGAAGGAAAATAAAAAGCTGTGACTTTCTAGGTCGATATGGCTAGGAACTTCTGGCATAATAATCAGGGTACTTTGCAGAAGCGCAATGATATAACACAGTGCCTGAAAAAACGTCCCTGGCATTTTTTGGTGCTGCGTAATATCAGTGTGATTTCTGCAGCCATGATAAGCCAGCAAAGTTCCTAGTCCATATAGGAAAAAAAAAAAATCAAACCTCTTGTATTTTCTGTAATTTCTGAGTGAGAAGCTTCAATGATCTACCCTAAACTATACACTCTCCGGGTTTAGCGGTAGCAATTTTAGTTGTAAAGTCACAAAATAATTACAATAAATACCTACAGTTACTTTACAGCTGGCCTATTGGCTAGATGCAGGGACTTGCAATATGAAAACTCAAATGATTTATTGACTGTGGCCAATATTTGCCTTCATCAGACTGTGGGAAACTTGTGTATATGTGTGTCTTTACAACTGCAAATTGTAAAGAAAAAATGCAGTGGTATTTAAAATAGCTTATCTAATGTAAGAATGATTTTATGATTCAAAGGTATATGATAAATGAGAAACGGTTATACCTCATGTAAATGTTTTACATAAAGATGTGTATGTATGCATATAAGTACATAAGACTTATTTGCTTTAAACTGACAGTTCTATACAATTGTCTGGACTGGCTTTATATAAGCGGTTGCTGATGTGTTTCTATCCCGATATCAGTATTCTGTCTGGAGTCAGTGGAGTTTGTGAGCAGGCAGACGGTCATCAGGCCATCAGGAACACAGCTTGAATCTCAACAGCCTGAAAGCACACTCACACACACACCACACTGTTATTTGGACAAATTTGAAAGGCCTCTTTTATTGTGCATTTCTCCCCTCTTCCTTGATGGTACATAAATGTTCCCCATCGCACTCATTGCAATCTATTTTGCTCCAGACAAAAAAAAATAAAAAAATACACAAAGTGTACATTTTAAATGTATTATTTGGTAAAAATGATAACAAAACCTAAATAAATGGATACATTTAAATGGATTACACCTCTACACAATGTGCCCAAAGCAAACATGAGTGGTCAAACAGTAGCTTACAAAGCTTTTTTATGTAACTGTGTAGTGTTTGCCACCCACCTTGATATACAGACTGTGACAAGGTGAGTAAAAACACAAATAAACAAGGTTTGTTTTAAATAAAAGAGAACAAAAAGTAAATGAGAAAATGGTACTTGAAGTGAGCGGATGTCGGGGTGTGCTTTTTTTTTTGTTAATGCACCGCTGTCCATGCAGCAGAAATGAGTCTGTTTTACTTTTCATTAAAAGTAATACATCACTGATGACTTAGAACTCTAACTTTAAGGTGGCACAGATGTGAAAAGGCAGCGATCATCCTATGACAACACACATAGCCTCTATTCTAAGCCTTGCTGATTATTTTGGATGACCCCCTCTGTACATAGTACATTCATCTTAATTTAGACAGTAAGGGGAAAGACATCTTCACAATTTTATTTCACATTAATGAGAAAGTACCATCCAACACACCTAAATCACATTTGTAGTTATACAGCAACACATTCCTTGTGATCATTTTTGTCTGAAGGCTTCACATTCTTTATTTTATTAGGAAAAAAGCCTAATGGTGCTTAGCTGCGTGTTAATCAGTTTGTACATGCCACTGTGCAAGGATGACTGCCCTAAATCAAAATGAGTTGGTCATATGCATGCCATATCTAAAAATGTAATATTTACATTTGTGCAAATAGCTGTTTGCCAGCATACCTCATTTATTACAGGGAATTACAAAACAACAGTCCTGCTGTTATGAAAATTGTGATACATGTCTCAAGGCACATAGAAATCGGTTTACCTTGTTATCCAAAAGTCATAAGCAAAATCTAAATGATAAATTGATTTTAAAATGGTGATGGAGTGACCACAGTCCAGAAGAAATCTAACAGCAGAAAAATGACAGAAAACAAAGCAATACCAGATGATGGAAGTATACCAGGCAAAGATATCTGTGACAGCACATCAGCTCTGAATGTGTGTCAGTGGAACAGACAGGAAGAAAACACACACACACAATCAAAGTAGGCGAGAAAGAACGAGAAAAGGTGGTAGGAAGATGTGAACAGATGCGCTGTTGCTCTGAGTGTCAGTTGTGATTAGCAAATAAATAAAACAAGCTTGGGTCCGAGCTCTGTGTGTATATTATGTGCGTGGGTGAACTATGCTTATCTAATTACACACCAAATGCAGCCCAAACCTCTGACCCCCTCTGTGCTCAACTCAATTACCCTCCCTGACAGAGTCCCAGCAAGACAGAACCGCTGCAAATCTGTGCTAACAAGACTGCCTAACAGCATCTATTCGGGTGTTTCTTCAAGTTCATTTGGAAACAAGTTCACTGACTTGTTGATGACGTTTGTCATGCAAGGTGATAGATATGATATATACTCTTATCTGCTTGAATACTTACAGAAATATCGCCAGTATATTAAGCTTTACGGTTTCACCAGTTTACATTTATATGGTTTCTGTATAAATCATACCAGGTAAAACCTTGCTCAAAATTATTGTGATTACCCTGGAGGTAGGAGTGGGCGATATGATGATTTTTGATCGTAGACAATAAATATTTCTCCACAATCTGCTTTTAATGTATATCATAATATCATGCTATTTTATCATCTCCATCTCAATATGCTGTACAACGCAACATACATTCACATCAGTGTTAACTCAGTGGTAGAATTACAATCACCGGACACTGCACTTATTCGCAACCACAAAAGTACATTATTTGCTTTAAAGTCTTGCCGATTAAACATTTCATACTGTATGTGTGCTGTCCGGATGCGGTTTTCCAGTGCCTACACCTCAAGCGCGTGCACTAAAAGCCTGTCAAATAGAACCTAATTACTGAACTAAGATATTTATCACATGTGATTTTGGTAATACTGTCAAAAACACAGCGTTAAACACAGCTGCTTGTGTCTAAAGTGAAAGTAAACAATCAAGAGAAAAACAGTATCAGTATATTAGATGCGTGCAGCTCTTAAAGGGACAGAAAAACATGCCGCCGCTTGTTATTAAAGGGATAGTTCGCTCAAAAATTATAATTATGTCATTATTTACTCACTTACATGTCCCAAACCTGTATTAATTTCTTTCTTGACACAAAATAAGATATTTTGAATAACCAAACAGTAGCTGGTCCTCATTGAATTTAAAACAATGTTCAACAGGAAAAAAAATAAACTCAGTAAATAATGTATATATAGTGTATAAGTACATAGTGTTTCACCTTTCATGTTTGTTAATTCAACGCTGCTGAATATACCTACTCTTCCTGAAAAAAGCATTGTTTGTTTTATTCATATTATGTTTATTAATAATGTGTATCTATTTGAATAAAGATTAAATGACAACGATTTTTATCTTCGCTCATTTTGACCTAAATATCTGCCCTTCTTTATTTTATACTTTGTTACCTTGAAGGGCTTTGTTTTTATAAAAAAGGCAAATTAGTTTGTCTGTACTACTCAGACAACTTGCAAAATAGTAAAATCAAAGACAAAGAATCATGATTTGAGAAAAAAAAAAAGAAAATGGATATTTTGCCATATCACTCACCCCTACCTCTGTAATTTGCAAAATAGTCTTAAAAAAACAACTTGAAAAAGAATTAGGATAAAAATAGTGAATTGTGATTTTCCCAGAAAAAATTGTGATATGATGCTGACAGGTTAATTTTCCCTGAATTGCAATGATTGTATTTCTCATTAGTGTAACTGATTAGGTTTTATACCTCAGTTTATATGAAGTTCAAATATTTGATCACTGATGCCAAAATATGAGCATTTTAATGGATGACGCAGCTAGAGGACAAGAACAGACAGAGCAAACATCTGATAACAAGGGAACTGAGTAAAGTGGAAAATATAAAATATAAAACACCACAGCACCAGAGAATGTGTGGCTGTAATGGCAGGGTTGAACAACAGCAAACAGAGCAATGGAGACTGAGCAGAATCAAGGTCGAGGTACACGGGGACAGAATCAGGCCAGGTGGCAATCAAACAATACACAGATAAACAGTCCAATGTCCAAACACGATAAAACAAACACAAGAAAAACACTCAGAAATGATAGCAGTTGCAGATTCGTCCGTTCTCTTAAAGTACCATTTTCTTTTCTTTTTTGCAGATGTGCGCAAGACAGAATGGAAAATGGAAAGTGGAGTAGAGCCCTGCAAGGGCCTCAAATTTAGGCCCGAGCCCGACCCTGGCCTGAGACGCTCAGGCCCGAGCCCAGCCAGTGTCTGACAGCTTATCAGAATTACCAGCCCGAGCCGAGCCCGTCTTTTCCCCTTCTACCAAAACATCTTATACTGCGGTTTCAGCTATTAAAATAGTTCAGTTTTGAGCGTAATGGCAGAATGGTTATATTTTGTTCTATTTTTTATTAAGCTAATTTAGAAATTTTTTGTTCGTTAAATATAAGTTGGTGTTTTTTAAGTACCGAGCGGCAGACAGTGAGCTGATCATGAAGGATTACTGATCAATTTAGCCTTCTCAAATCATCACGACTTGCATAAAAAAATTAAAATAAAATCGATAGGCATGCTAAAAACAGTTCAAACATATAACAATGTTTAAATGTTAAACACTAAAAAAATAAATGTTTGTCATGTTCGTGGAGAGAGTGACGCTATAAAGCACGTTCTGCAGAACATAGAGGCAGCAGACAGCACTTGGATTTTATAGCCTTCTCCTTAATTTTCTCTGTTAAAGGTAGGAGTAATACGTCATTCAGAACTGTAAAGGGTCTACTTTTATTTGTGTGCACTGACAGTAAAGGTGATTTCATAAAACAAGCGTGTTAATCCTTGTCGTCTTCAACAGGAGCGTTTCACAAAAAAGAACCGAAACTGAGTGAAAAAGACATGATAAATATATCTACAGAAAGCATTAAATTACCATTTACACAAAATTTACAGAAAATTCATCTGTGATCAACTCAGAAAGCACTTGTTCATGAGTAAATAATTCAAATGTCTTCCTATCGTTCCTATCGTCGGCCCGAGGGACGTAAAAAAGTCGGAATTGGAGTATACCTGGGCCTTAAAGAGTATCACAAGAACAACATACAGCTTGCAAACAACCAAAATGATTTCTAATGAAATTATTCCACCAATCAATTCAGTCCTAATGTAATCAAGGAATCGTTTCTCCACTACACTGATTCACTTTAATTACTATAATCATCTTCAATCATTTCTTACAAAGTAACCATACAAAAGCCTCCCCTGGTCATGTTTACTTTAAGTAGCAGTCATTTGGTGAAAGGAGTTGATGTAGGTGTTGTGTCCATTATACTTATCATGTTATGAAAACATTTTGTGATGCTATACTAGGCATGGGATGATAACCGGTTTCAAGGTTTACCGCGGTTTGAAAAAGTCACGGTTTCAAAACCGCAAACAAATCGTTCCTACGATATGTGCATTTTTTGTGTCGATAAAGTGAAAGCGCAGGACTCCCTACTGGGCTGTGTGTGTGTGTGTACCTGCAGCGAAAACAATGCAGCCCCGCCCCCACCGGTTACTGCTGGCAGGCGCATGCGTGTACGTGATTGTGCACGTGATCCAGTCAGCGAGACTCGTATGGCGGCAAATCTATGCCAATAATAGCGAGCGCAACAGTGATGCTGGCGTGCGCGGGAAATCACATACGCGAGAGGAAAACAGATCTACACGCGAAGAAACAGGAGCCGCAAGCTCATTTCAAAGCCGCGTGCGCACGATATGTCAGCTGCGCGCAATTCAAGCACTCGCTCGATCTTCTCTCATCTGCTTGCTCGAACACCTTTATTTTTGTCAGTCGTGGGGCGGGGCTTGCTGTTTTAGTTGTAATCTCAAATTTCATTGGTTATTCCCCTTTTCCGGAAGTCAGTATTGGATGCCTGTTTGATTCATTCACTTGACTTGAGACATGGCATTGGACCATGTGTTAGTTATTGTTTCATTTACTTGTTTTATTGATTTATTTCTTATTGATTTTGTCTTTATTTAATGTAATTTAATTTATTGTTCAAAGTAGATATTTTTCAGATACTTTATTGACTTTTTAAAGACTCGTAATTACACACAAACACACACATATATATATTGATATTTTTGTCCAAGGTTATCATACCGTCAGAATCTCATACCGGCCCATGCCTATGCTATACTGTATCTCAATTATGGTGACCTTGACTATATAGTGGCTGAAAAGCCAGAACTGTCCTTAATAGGCATTTGCGTACTAAAGTTTCTCACCGAAAACATCAAACAAACTACTGTGACAGGCTTTTCCTCCACTGAATCTCTAAACAATGAAACATTGTCAACATAGATTTAAATCACATCTGTGACACAACGCAATAGCACTATATAATCTGTATCTGACTGAATGTGTTGTTAATGTACAACCTCTGACCTTTCATTCTATTTCCATCATGTCTAAGGCATCTAACATACGCCAAAGGCAATTTTTGCTTGAAACTCCAAATGGCTTTGTTTCAATTCAGTCATAACCTCTGGCTCTTTAAAGAACGTGTGCATTGTTCTTGGACAATCAATCACTGTGAATAAGGCCAGTGACACCATAAAATGTCAAAGTATATATTACTCTGACATAATTTTTTTCTAGTGAATTTCTGCTAAATAAATGATTCAGCAGGTTTTAGCTGAAGTGCTGAATTTTCGGCCGATTTATCTAATCAACCTGATAAAGCTTCACAAAATGATAGTACTTGTGCTGTATTTCCTTGGTATATTTATGGTCTTTCTAAAATCAGATTATCTTTCTTAAAGAAGCTGTGAACTTTAATTTTAATTTCATAATTTTGTCTTCATAATTTTTTAAGCTTAAAAGAATTCCTTTCTTTCCAAAGGAAATATTAACTAACTTAACTAACTAAATATTAACTCAGTACATGCACTTCTACTTTAGTGTTGAAGGGTAATTAAATAATGACCTAAAAGTGAAGATTCCGTCAATTACATATTTTACAAAGTGAATACACTTGAATACAGTCCTTTGTCCTTTATTTACAACGATAGGAAGGTATTGGTACCTAGACATGTAAATGATCTATGTTTGGATATGTGCAGGTATTTGGATATGTAAATCAAGCCTTGAATGTCCCACTTTACTATTGCCTTGCATTTGCCCTAAAATGATTGTCATTTGTTGATTTACGTTACACACCTGTCCTTTCCCGACCCCTGTCATTAGATAGCTCTGATTACCATCCCCTAATTACAATTACAGATTTTGTTTGGTTGCCTCTTCATGCATATTGAAATGTAAATTCACATCTATGAAGAACAAGGTCATGTCTCATGGATGCAGGGCTGATGGCCAGGCGCCTGAGAAGAACAGAAGCACAAAAGCAGCGCATAATGACATATTAAATAATCAAGTAGAAGGTAAATTATGCTTTAAATAAATAATTCTGATTTAATTCCAGGCGTAATGATTTATTTCCCCGATTTCATTGGCTCCATCTGTAGAAACATGGCCAGTGACAGAGACACAAAACAAATGCTTTAGTGCAAACGACCAACTGTTACTGCAAGTTTGGAGAATTGGACAGGAAAGGTTAGGGGCTATAAAGCTGTGTAGAAGGCTAAAAGCTTTTTTTCTCTTCGGTGAGAATGACTCGCTGTTGTAAGAACTGAGATCATCAGACCATCGGACTGATGATTCACTGCCTGACATTTACATGAAATATTTCTTTGGTGCCTCAGTGTATTGGTCTTTACGTGTGGATTTCGAGAAATCATGTACCATCAGCTCATCACTAAGCCCAGAAGATCATAGCTGAATATTATCATCATTCTGCCATGAATAGAAACGGTATTAAAAAGGTACCAAGTTGACAATGACAGCTTTGGAAAAACAACTGAATTGATTTTGATTGAGACATTTAATAGAAGGTAAATTAGATATTTATTAGCAGAACTGTCTATTGTGCTGTACTTTTTGAGATATGCCTGTGAAACGATCAATATTTAATGCACAGAATTTCTGACACACATCAGTTTTTTGAGGTTGCCAAAAAAATATTTTGTGAGGGGGGGGGGGG
>JAUMHR010000030.1:1890332-1951491 GCA_032361145.1 Enteromius fasciolatus
TTTTGAGGTTGCCAAAAAAATATTTTGTAATCCCCCCCCCCCAGATTAATAATTGTTAAACACTCTTCTATATCATATACAGACCCCCCTAAACAGGATAAACAAATAGATTTATATGTCAGTGGAAAAACAGAACAAGCTGAATTGTTTGCTTTTTGTACAGAGACCAAAAATGCATTTTTTTTCTTAAGTGTAAAAATATGCCTATGGGACTATGTGTATGTGTGTATGTGTGTGTTCGGTGTCCGGTGTCCTTTGACAATTTGAGCACTCGCAAGAATAATACAAACAGAGACAGAGATGCACACAAGCAAACAGCACCACAGGCCCTGCTCAACCCTTTATAAAACACCAAAACTATTACTATAACGAAATGTTAGAAAACAAATCTAGAAAGTTATTTTACTGCAGCAAAATTTTTTTGGAAATTATGACATCATCAATCTAATGATAGAAGTAGAAACTGCTGGATTGTTAAAACCCACAAACAACCACCCCTTCACAATCTCAGTACAAAAACTACCACTAAAGGTTGCCATGGCAACCAACATCCCCATCCTATTTCATCTGTCTCCCTCGTTTTCTGTACGCTGAGCAGAATCTGTCTGAAAATCAGCAGTCATCATCGCACTTGTCAAAAATCAAAGAAAAGCGCATATGGATTTAGAATTCAATTTGCCGTAAAAAAAGAAAAAAAAAAGATAAAAAATAAACTCTGAGCAGACGAGCACGCACACACCTACACACAAACCTTAATGTGGACCTTAATGGTATAATAAGGATTAAAGCTGAATAAATGTGCCATGAGCAGACCCTGTCAAAGAGCGTTATAAATCACAGGTAATTAGATGCCATCAACCCCCATTTTCCTCCCTTTGGTGGAATGTGTTTATGTAAATGTCACCATGGAAACATATAAGGAAGTCTCAAAGAATTCCAAAACAGGTGGGAAGAACATTCAGCAATAATGGAGAAAGAAAAGCGACTTCTCTACCTTTCATCTCACTGCACTCTCATGTTGTAAAAGCCACATTAATGGTAATCAACTTAACCTAATGGTTTTAACAAACAGTAAGAACACTAACAGAAAAAAAAATGCACTTATTCTTAAGCACTTCTTTTGTCATTGTATTTATTTATATGCACTCTACTTGTTTTTTCTCTTTTGTGCGTTTATGTGTGCTGTATTAATTATCTTAAATAACTAAACAGAATGTGCACCAACACAAAAATCCCCCAGTTGGGCCATTCTTTGACATGTCATATGATGACTGGAGATTCATTGTTAACACACGACATGAATGTGTTTGTACCATATGGTGTAGTTTTACAGCCATATAACATGCAGCTGCTGTAAACACTACATGCAGAGATGCCCACTGGGATATACAGTATGGTGGGTTATTTTAGTGTATTGACAGATGTCATTATGCCACATGCTGATTTGCAGTGTCATCATAAACTGCACTCTTACAACAACAAACATTTTTAAAGGCCAATTTGACTAAAATTCAACAAACAATTGACCTGTTAAGCAAAATAATGCAAATTTAAAAAAAAAAAAAAAAAAAACTCTTTGCAAAAAACTTTTCAAAGCCTTGATTGCGGTGTCCGACAAGCCATGGTGCTCTCAGACCACACATCATGTCACAGAGTCAAAAAGAAAACTGACACTGCAGGTTACTTTAGGTATGAAATAGGGCTGAGCGATATGGAGCAAAAAATATATCTCGATATCTTTACAGGATAAATAACCCCCCCAAAACTACTGAAAAAACAAAAACAAATAAGTCTATTTTAAAATCCCTGTATACATATTGTAAAACAATAAAGTAATAAATACTTTTTCATTCAAAAATAAAACAACTCAAAGTAGGCAGTGCAAGCTTTGGTTGGCACCAACTTTCGGCATTCACGGCAGTAGATATCTGTCCACCCCACGACTGACAAAAATGAACAAGAATAATCGCGCAGATGACATATCATGCGCACGCGGTGTTTGAAATGAGCTGGCAGGCTCCCGTTTCTTCGCATGTATATCTGTTTTCCTCTTGCGGAAATGATTTACCGCACGCGCCAGCATCAGTGTTGCGCTCGCTTATTAATGGCATAGATTTGGCGCCATAGATTTGTCGGGTCTTTCGTTCAGGCATGGCACCGGAATCCGCATTTTGATTTGGTTCGGTACATACCGGTTACTTAGGTACCGGTGCCATACTGGTACCGGGTTTTGGTACCCAGTCGTAGTAGCCTTGGGGCTGGTAGCGGGCACCGCCATGTTAAATGAGACGACAGGTGAGGGGAGGGGGAACAAAAGCAAGGAGGCGGGGGGCGAGCACAGCACAGAGAAGGCAAACAAGCAAAGTGGTGAAAATTAAATATAAACATTATATCGATAAATACAACATGTCAAAATTCATATTGAGTTTAAAAAATATCGCTATATATTTAAAATATCAAGATATCGCCCACCCCTAGTATGAAACAATTTTATTTTATAAATACCATGTTATGTCTCTGTAAAAATTTATCTAGCATATGCGCTGACATGCATTTTTAAATGTTTATCTTTTATGCACTATTTATCAAGCACTATTCTACTTCTATCTCTTCAAATTACAGACAGAGCAAACACAATTGACTGTGAACCTCTACAGTAAGTATCAATTTGTCAGTATTTTTGTTAATGTAAAATCCATATTAGTAATCTGACAATTATGTTCTGTCCATGGCTGAGCACACTGACTGAAGTTCAACTCAAATAAAAACTGACAGAGCTGTCTAATGGAAGTGAGGCATTGTGGGAGGTCTGTGGGCGAATAGAGGGGAATCTGAAGTTATGAGTTCCATTAACATAAAATGGAAATGCTGACACTTACAGAATCAAACTCAATACAATGAATACAAAATGTAATCAAATAATTTAAAGCTGCCATATGCAAGCCCTACAATCACAATTCCCTATGCATCTCTGAACCTTTTCTATTTCTGTGTATCATTTTGTTTTACAACAAAGAAAAAAAATTGTTTTAAAGGGGTCATCTGGTGCCACATGCACTTTTACAAGCTGTTTGGACTGAAATTTGTGTTGGGAGGATGTGTAAACAACCAAATGATAAAGATCCACCAGTAGTTTTCTTTTAATTTAATAAAAATAATTTGTCCCTTCTGAAATCAAGTCATTCTCACATCACACGTCACTCCGTCAGAGGCCACTCCCACTATAGTTGATTGACAGCAGCGTGACTAAAGTGACTAAACTGGTGTCTTACCTCAGACCCGCCCTGAGTGAGCCGTCATCAGACCGAGACGCAGAGACAAGCAAGACTCCTAAGAGACTGAGGTGTTTTGTTGTGGAATGTATTAAATGAACATAGCAGTAGTCATTTACCCCCGACATCAGAGTGACTGAAGACACGGAGGATTAACATTACGTTTGGGTCTGAAGGAAAACGCGCCCTTGATCAACCGAAATGCGTTTGTTATTTTACTTGTTACTTTGAAGTAAACATTACTACTAGGGCTGGGCAATATATATCGATCAATATCAATATATCGCCCAGCCCTAGTACAGCAGTAATGTTTATTTTAAAGTAAGGCACCTGCTAACAATGTAACTCAATTTAGCTAACAAAATAAAACAAATAAATAAATAATGAATCTAAAATCTAGCTGGCCAGATTTTAATGGGAATGATGCTTTTGCAGAAATGGATTCTTTAAAATGACAGCGCGTTATTTTTTTAGATGTGGATACTAAATAACTTTTCACATGGGCATTCAGAATAAGAGTCAGTGTGATTGTGGTTTTTACAAAACCAAAAAAAGATGTGAACTGCTATATTATCTGCATGCAGAGAGCTCAGTTTAAGCTACTGTATATAGGCAGTCAGCATGAACCTGAACATAACCTACTTTTTTAAACAAAATACAAGGGCCATGGGCTAACATAGTGTGTTTATATCTGTGTGTATTAACAGATCTATCATGTCAGTAAAACTGATAAGA
The DNA here is from genome assembly GCA_032361145.1 of Enteromius fasciolatus. Taxonomy (NCBI): domain Eukaryota; kingdom Metazoa; phylum Chordata; class Actinopteri; order Cypriniformes; family Cyprinidae; genus Enteromius; species Enteromius fasciolatus. The sequence goes on from JAUMHR010000030.1 coordinate 1,894,340, forward strand.
CATCATTAAATAAATAAACCTCTTCTGTAGTGAAGGAAAGCATTATGGGTATTTATTGCTCCCCTAAGGTCATTTGTGGCGTCATGAAAAGGATTATGATCTGGCGTGTGAGGGTTTGACATTCCACAGCCTGTCAAAGGACCTATTAAGAGTTGCTAGCAGACGGTTTTCAAATATCAGCTATAAACAAAACGACCACTACTGCACAAGCCATAAAACTACTGTAATCTATTTGTAGATAAACAGTCCACTGAAAGGTGAGGAAAGCTAATGTAGCATTTCAATGGGAATAATTTACAGAAGATTATTTTTCAAGGTGTAGTCTACATACAATAAATCAGTGTTTGTATGTGAGCAGCTGCAGCAACAGACATCCTCATACAGCAAACCACAGAATTTTCCTCAAGGACAAGTAAATCATTAGCACTGCAACATGCATTTTAGACCAACAAATACCTACAACAGTTTCCTACAATCCACTTCACAATGACCATATACAGCAGCTATGCACACAGGAGGTTAATATGAACTTGAAAATCCATCAAGCTAATACATTAATTCAAACACAAATGTAACACCCGATGGCAAAATCCAATCTTGAGAGTGACACCAATAGATCATGACTGGTTTAGTTTATTTAGCCTACTGAAAACTCACCGGAGCATTATACAGATCTACCACATCAATGAGGCTTTGACATAAAATGTCAGCACTACCATGCTTCTCAAACCAAAATCACATGGGAACTAAAACATTACAATTACTTCCCTAATTTAACACCGTAATATATTGTTGTCTCATAAATCAACAATGAATTGAACACTCCACACAACTGTGATGTTCATTCTGTCCAAGCATATGCTCATTGAGTGCCTGAGGGACCATATGCTGTGAGCTTATCATTTCAAAGTAAACAGACACATACAAGCAACTTTCTAAACAGACTGAATCAAATGAGCCTTTTAAATACTTGGGCTGACTTGTGAAGATCAAAATCTTGCTAAAATTAGAAGACAATCTACAGTGAACGCAAACAAGCAATGATTTGGTTAAATTAACAGCTCTCTGGAGGGAAACATCACCAGTTAATAAGCAATGTAAACTGGTGTGAGTGCTGAATGTTGGACCGTTGCCTGAACATCCGATGCATGTGGCAGACAAAATTGGAAACATTTCAGCAGTTTCAAAGTCGCCATCTGAGTGGTCAAATTCTACATTCAGAAAGACATATACATTACATTCTTAAAGTTCCACCTGAAAGCAAAGATGCCATAATGCCAAATCCCCTCAAAGAAGAAAAAAGCCATCACAATACGTGCTTGTCAGGGTGAACTAAATGCTGGATTTTCAAAAGTATGTAAAATATGTAAAGTTCTTGGCATAGACTCGTTTAAATACACCCAAGAGTTTTACACACTGGTATATTATTGTGGGGACATCTCCACGTCCCTAAACATGACACGGCGCAAAGCAAAACTAAAGACTAGAAAAAAAGTGGACGAAGTTGTGGATCAATTGATGAAGAGATCAATGATAATTTAATTAAATAAAAAACTAAATGTGCAGCAGAATTTCCTCCAAAAATAAAATGTAATTTAATGTCCTTTATTCTGAGAAACATAAAGGCACTGAAAACTGTCTCAGTGTTTTGTTCATACAATGAAAGTCAATTGGCAGTATTCAAAATATCTTTTTGGTACGACATGTGAATGAGTAGAGAATGGCAGAATTTTTTGGGGGGGTGAATAAATGCCTTTAAGGCAGTGAGATGTGACCTGTTCTGACTTTAAATATCCATATGATGTCATAGTTATTTTTGTCTTGTCTTCTAGTTATTACTGGATTCTCTGACCTCAAAATAACTGATGTCTTCAACATTCAAGAACCAATTCAATTCAAATTCAAGATAATGAATCAAGACATTCAAATCTAAGTACAGGTGGTTGAATGCAGTAAAAAACAAAACAACGCATATCTCCAACAATCTATTCTAATAAATAAAGAACCACACATGGAACAATCACAGCTTCTAATGCCTTTTGGTTTTCTGGAAAGTTATTTTACTACATGGCTACTGTGAACTATAAATAAAAAAAAATGTGTGTTTGTTTATTCAAAAGGTGGTGCACACTATTTTTAAAGGCCAGAGATCATCTGAGAATATTAAAAAGTTGTACATTGAAATCCCAGTACTACCTCAAACAAATCCCCCTCATTAAGTCTCTATAATAAAGTGTAATGAATACTCAATCTGATACAGGGTTGCAACATTCACACACCCACCTAACCTGTCTGAGACTCTCTCTCCCTTTGGTTTTGCATCCACCTTGAACTTCCAACCTCAAAGCTCAAACACACACACACACACAAAAAGAGATGGGTCAGGTTTAAATTATCCGAATGTTAAAATGAATGTATGCAGTGTGAGGGTATTTCCTGCTTAGGGTAATCAATTCTAGCTGACCTACTGATCCCAGAAAGCCATTAGGAACGCAGAGCACGAGGCGTCTAAAATCGGTCAGTAGGCTATTGATCATATTTTGGAAACCAGATTAAGGCAATGTTCCAGTCATCAAACCTCCATATCCCTGCATTCAAGCCAAATGGTCCTACGTATACTGTTACCCTCTCCTTCAAATCGCATTGATCCAAGGTTTTTTCCTTATACTGAGCTTGTGTTTATGAACTGAGGCTGTTAACAATCCAGTTTTCATTTTCATGGGCAGGCCACGTGTTTAGTACCGACACAAGACAAAAGGTAAACACAGCTCACCTTATTAGAGTATGGCTGCTTGGCAAGGTTTATCCCGTCTCTGATGAGTTTATCCCTGATCATGATCTTCAGCTTTAGTTTTGGGTAGACTTCCAGCTCCTTGCGGTTCCCCAGCGTCAGGTTCCTGGACGCCCCCATGTACCCCACGCTGCGCGCCGCTCTATCACTGCTCTGTTCAGTCCATGACCTGGAGCCCCGCAGCCTAGACTCGCATTGCTCTGCCATTCGAGTCGTGTATATAGGCGAGACCGGGGGCACCGGCTCCAGGGTGAAATAAAGCCCGGTGGCCGTCTCCTTTTCGTGATCTTTCAACCTTTGCACGGCATCGTGAATCCGCTGGCGGTGGTGCGGAATGAACACCCCGATGGCATCCAAGTCCGGGTCTCCGATTTGTTTGCAAACTTCTAAGTCGTCGTATCCGTTATCCACAAAAGCCTCGACATACTGGCACAGCTGAAGGGTTTTCAGCCATTCGTAGACGATGTTGGGACCGTTGGTCATCATTTTGAACGGTGTTTAAGCGTAAAGGTGCGTTTACCTTTGCGAGCAGGTGAGTGGCAGCGCGTGCGTCCGCGGTTTATGTGAATATCCCAGTTAAAACGTCATTATCATTCAGCATTTCCCTCCACTTTTTGATAGCAGGGGATGTTTAGAAAATATCCACGAGCCCATAAATGTTAAACAGACGGTGCTGGACACTTCAGCGTTTATTAATACTGACAATGTCGAGACCCTTCAACTTGGCATTGCCGTATACTCCACAACCACCGCCCCCTTCACCGCGTTTAAAGAGCCGCTCACGGGCAACGGTTAGCGTCTAAAGTGGCTATACTGATAACCATCCACAAAGACTACATTTTCCCCTCGTTTATTTCAACTGTTCGCGCAGCAGTGCCAAGAAAAAACGTGAATATTACGCACCGCGTGGATTTTCAATGCTCTTCTCCAGCGCTCTCACGAGACAGTCCTTCCTTCCCTTGTGTCTGTAAGTACGGCTTAAAGCCAACTCTTCTCCTCTCTGAAGACAAATGAAACCGCGTCTCTCCGGTTTGGAGACGAGCACATGTGGTTTCAGACTTCTTGCCACTATTTGCTGAGCAGCGTAATCGCGTTGGCGGCGAAAAAGATCGGTTTTCCTCAGCGAGGCGGCGGTTGGTGAGCAGACACGGTTTGAATCTGGGCACGCGCTGTCAAAACTGTCAGTTTGTCAGAGTTTGGGGTAAATGAAACCCTGGCATGGCGCTTCTTAAAACAAATAAGCAGAATTTATTTCCGTGTCGTTTTAATCCGAAACTTTGTGACTTTTATTTTTGGCAAATCCGAGAAAGGTAAATGTTTCGTTAACAGCAGGCTGCTGTGCGTGCTGCGCAGGAGCGCGTGTCTCCTCTCTGCTGCTGGAAGAGAAGAGGATTTAAATCAGAAGCGCTTTTCACTTTATGCTACAGTCTTATGGTGCCCCCTGCCTTAAAATTGGGCAAAATAGATGTTTGGGCTAGAAAAACAACAACATATACATCATATTAACATTGTTAGTAATTTTGCATGCTAAAAATAAAATAAGAATAAAAACTTAAACGGAAAAACTGTAAACGAAAATGGAAATAAATAATAACTAGAATTACTAAGCTTAAATATGAAGTTAAAAATAAAAAGCACATTAAACGTGACAAAAGCAAATAACAAGATTACTAAAATAATAAAAAACAAAAACTGAAAATATTATTTTAAGATAATTCAATAGCCTAAATATTATACAGTAGGCTATGTAAATGATACTAAATTAACACCTCTTTTAATACGGTATTTGGCATTTGGAGAAAACATTAATATTCATAATATTTAACTCGGGTTGTTTTGGGCACAAAAAGTATTCCTCGTAATTCACCCATATAATTTCATACAAAATGCATATAATGGTCTACTCGTTAATAACTGAGATGCAACTTAATGCAAGGGGAGGCTTTTTATTAAAACGTTTATTATTATTATTATTATTTTGTTGTTTCAAATTAGACCTGATTTTTTTTACTTCTTTAGCTGAACCAGAGTCGTGCATCAGCGCAGCGCAAAAGTTGAAAAATCAACATTTTTCCTTGTCTTACTACCCCTCCTTGTGGTCTTTTATAGTATAACAGCATCCTTTTCATGTATTCTTACTACTTTGATGTACTCTGTAAATATTGATTATAGTACACCTACATGATCAATAAGGGTGTGTTTAGCAGAATTGGGACAAATAAGTTTCCTTATGTTTTTTCTTTAAAAATCAGCAGAATGTAACAGTCAATCATTTAATTTAAGTCAACAAAGAATGAGCAGTCATTCTACACACACACACACAAATCCAACCAACACACCGGCAAATAAGTATATACCTATATGCTCTTCTTTATAAAGAATACAAATCAGATATTGTAATTAATAAACATTGTGTTCCCTCTTTACATTTAGTAAAATGGGACAGTTTTACAAACTTTTTTGATCAAGAATCTTTTTTAAGTAAAACCATGAACCAGAAAACACAGGCAGATTTTTAAGTCGTTTTATTTTCCATTGCACAGTAATTTCTATCTACAGAAATTCTAAATTGTTTGTGGCAGCAGATAGTCATAAACATCCATGTGAAATTTGCATAAAACTGTACAAGAAATTGGCTACAATGAGAAAATACTGCAACCCACTGATAACCGTTATATTCAGGACAGAAAATGAATGAGGCTCTTCTGCATGTTAAAAGTGTAATATTTCAGGTAAGAATGTTCTGTCTGAGACAAATAAAACAATTCACTTAAAGTCAACATGAAACATTTCCAAATAAATTAAATTAAATTAAATCCAAGAAAGCAACAAGATTTTATTTCCTCTTTTAAGATTACAAAGGGCAAACACCCAGGTTCACATCAAGAGTGAGTCTGAAACCTCTCTGAATTGAAGTTGTGATCAATAAATTCTGCTGGAGTTAGAACACTTATTACTGACATTTACAGCATTACAGTTCAACACGGCTGATTGGATACTTTATCGATTGACAATGACAAAATAACAACCTAGGACATCAAATATTTCCTGGGAAAATCTCATGAGTACATGAGCCACCATCTTGGAAAACAATTTTTGGTTTTGAATTGTCGGGGCCCAAAATGTAATTTCCAACACACGTAATTAAATGTATGGCGTTTTTAGAAAGAAGCACACTTATACGTGAGAATTTCAAGGAAAAGCTCACTCACTCGTGTTGAATTGAAAAATCACCCTGTTGTGTCGACGATGGTGTTAACAGACGGACCACACAACAGAAAACAAAGATATGAAGACAAATAACAGAGCGCGACGAGCTCAAAATACGTCCTCCTCAAAGCATATATAAAAATAATTTTTCAATAATCGATGATTAAAAATATGACAAGGATATCTATTCAGGGAAATACAGTACTGCAGAGAAAAATACACATCGTACAAATATAATTTAATTAGTTAATCAGGAGAGATGACATACGAGCGAGATATTCAAAAACAAACCCGGTCTTCAGAAACACTATAACACCATGGCATGAAAACACATCTACAGAGAATATAGAGTCCAACACAGAGAAACATTTAGAGTCTGAGAGAGATTGGCTTCGTTTTGTTTTGTAGTCCCCTCCCCCCGTTTTTCTTTGTTTGAAGTACGGCATACGAAACACACGATAGGCAGACTAGCACACAGCCAAAAACATCAGAAAAGTCCTCAACACTGTTACTGGTGAAATATGCAGTGGTACTTCAGACACAAACAGCTGTCGAACACAGTCAATGGAGTACTGAACTCAATGAAAGAAAATCTTTGGCGTTTGAAAAGATATGGCAACTGTCTTAGGGTCAGTATGGCCTGGACCACGCGCAATTTATGCTCCCAGATTGTCGGACCACTTCTTTCATTCACAGAATGGCAAAAAAACTTTGGGCAGAGAGGCAAGTGAAAATCAGTGTCTGGAACGACAATGGAACATGTAGTCAATGCAACATATATAGCAGCATTTCTTGCAAACCACAAATAAATATAACGGCACTAAAATGTGGTTTCAAGGGAGAAATGGGACAAGTAAGACATTTGCCTTTTTTTGTATTTGATGTTGCTAAATTCTAGGTTTCTGGTTTGGAATGTACACTTAACACTAACTGTAGTTGTTTTCACAGATGAAGATGATTTTGAAGTACGTTCTGTGCCACTGCATTACACATGAAGCACCAGCGTGTGAAACCAGATAGAAACATGTTATCCTGACATTCAGAACTACAATGGATATTGTTTCCAGTGAAAGCGTTCCACCCTACTTCACGCTAATAATCAAATCTTGGAAAGTTGGAAAACCACTCCAAATTTCCAGGTATGAAAAGAGCTGTTTCCGAGAGTACAGTAAGTGCTTTTTATTCAACAAATGAAATGTGGACCAAAATATTTACTAAAGTACAATCTCTACATGTTCAACTAAAGCGTCTATATTAATTCTATGCAGTATGCAGGAATGAGAAAGCTGGTCTAATGGACAAAATCAAATCCCAGAGTCAACGCCGAAGAGACTGTGATGTCATTCTCAGTCACAACAAATGTTCTAGCTGTTGAGGTCTATATGGCTGTCTACCCAACAAAACATGGATAACTTTAAACCTTCGACTTTCTTTCACAACGCAGTCCAGACCAGATATTTTCTGTGCGAAGTTTCATAGAAAGTTTAAACATCTGTATAATGTATCACATGAAAATACCATCATTACATCACTCATGGTTGGTTTATAAGTAGTCATTTCATATTTCATTCATTTAGCACATAGATCTGTCATTTAAATCACGTCAACTTAATATAAACCCTCTAGATGGTACTTTAATGTAAAGCATTATTGTAGTGATTTTCACAATAATTTCGTAAAAATATCTCCATTGTATATTTAATTAGACATTTACAGTTGATTTTACAAATTATTTCAAATTTTTTGCTTAATAAATAAAAATAAATAAATAAAATATTCAAACAGTAATTAAACCAAAGGGGCAATTTGGAAACCAAAAAAATGTACAGAGTAAATATACTGAATAGGTATTTGGAGAAAGATGTTTTCTCTTCTTCTGAAAGGTTTGACTTCTCCGTGTTATGACATCATTTCCTGTGAACAGAGCTCTTTTCTCAGTGCTTCACTTGGTGTCTTCGTATTTCGGTTTTCCTTGACAGTCAATAGCGAATATGGCATTTTTACAGAGATTTATATAGAATTATGTATATATACTCTTTTTTTGTAGATTTTTACGACGTTTGTTGTTTAGTTATTGTATTTTTTGTTTAGTCTGTCTGTCTTTTTTTTGACTACTTACTGCTCTCCGATGTGGGAGGCAGGACGTGATTGCAAAAAAACAACAGCACAAAAACGATTCAAAGACTGAGAGAAGAAATGGTGTTTCAGGGCGTGCAAAGCCCAGCCGCCATGAGAGGGGATTGGCGATATTAAACAAACAAACAGAAAGGGAAGAGTGGACGCCATCATGGTATGGTATTCCTCAGATTGGGGCCGCTCTCAGTTCTGTAAGCAGACTGTATTTAATATTGTGCTAGGAAAGAGCGAGGGATCCCACTGGTCCAGCAGAGGACAGATAAAGATGGGAGTGGGAGAACAAGAATGAACAAGGCTGTGTAGGAAAACTCCTGAGTCCCTTTGGGCTCTGCTGTTTTGCGGAGATCAGAACTGGTACCATTTTTTATCCTTACACTTTAGCATCATCTGCAACAGGAAGCAAAAAGAAGACCAAAGTTAGAGATGCTAGCTGCACCACCACTATGATTATAATCCACATAAAATGAACATTATGTGATGCATAAATGTTTAGCTATTTTTGCGAAGTGATTCATCTGTTATTGGCGTCAGCGATGGTAACGCTGTACCTCATGAGCGTGTTTGGAGAATGCGTCAGCGCTGGCCATCATGGCTGCCGTCCGCTCTTCCACCTCGCTCAGTTTTTGCCCTCTCTCATCCAACGCTATCCGAGCTCGAGCGAGATCACCCACGATGCCTGACGCTGCCCCCTTCATGCCTTCTATACCCCCAGGACCTGGAATGTGCTGAGCAAGACTGCGTGGTGCTTTTCCGGCTCCTGACTCGCCGACTGAAACGCAAATTCAGAAACGGAGTGTGAAAGGAGGAGGAGGAAAGAATGCTGCAAATGAGGTGACAGCACAACAGAGCACAAATGAGCTCTCTGTTACGACAACATCGAACAGGACTCATTAAGATGGCAAAAAGGCATAAGAAGCACCTAGGCCAGATGCCACAGTTGTTACCAGTGTTATTTTTTAATTATTTATTATACAAACGCACACCAACATATATATTCATTGTGCATGATATACACTGTATATATAGTATTTTTAATTCATTAATAAGTATTTACAAGATTTATTATATTACATCACACATTAAAAATGATTTACACTCTTTAATAACACTTCAAGAGGCATTATACTTAAAGCATTTAAGTGTGTAAAAATGTTTTAGCATTAGTTTATTATTTTAAGTCATTTTAGTAACGTCACCTTATTTCAGTTAGCTGCCCAGTCAACATTTCTAATTTTCAGTTTAGGTTTTTTTTAAGTTTAATATTTTTATCTAAAAATAACAACATTGGCAAAAGGTTTTTGTCAATATTTCATAAAAATCATTTTTGCATGTTGGATTCAAATGCCTTATTCAAAACCATGTTATATCTAAATAATCTGTGAATTATTTATTATTATAATATTTTTATAGTAGTTGGGTAAACAACTCAAACACCATGCACAACACAATACACCGGCGTACACGCCAGCTACTTTATTTAATTTTTTTCATGAATCTCAAGTTGCCGGTGTGTTTTAGATTATAGCAACAATTTGGGGTTTTTAATGGCAATATGTATCGTGACTGGGAAATAATTTGTGCCTTGTGAGAATTGAGAATCCGTCTTACAAAAATGAACTTACCCTGAAAAATATATTTACCGGAGTAAAAAGTGAAATGTTTAGGCATCTAGGGTAAAGAGTGATAATGAAAAAGAACTCACAGAGCTCTTCTCTGTCTAGAGACTGTGCTCCTCCTCCGAACAAACCCTTAAAGAATCCCCTGTTTGGAGCTTCAGGCGTCTCCACTGGAGTAAACAGCTCACCTAGCATTTCCTGTTAAATTATAAAATCATAATTATCATCATATTTAACACTCTGGTAAATACGGTGAGACAGAAGAGTCTAGAAGAAAAGTTTTACTCACCTGTAAGTTCTCGCAGACCTCCTGGCTGTAGGTAATCCTCTGGATCTCAGTAGGGGAAGTCAGGTACAAGGCCTGGCCGAGGTTGGTGAAGCAGAACGTTCTCGCTATCCGCATATCTGTCAGGGGTAGGTAATTTACATCCAGCAGTGGTCTCAACCCTGGCAGACTGAAACAGCATGACACAGTGAGACATTTCTTCAGCTCTGGGATTTCTCACCTATTATTCAAGAGCTGCAATGTGGAGACTGTGGCAGTGCTGATGTTGTCCATCAAAATGTGCCTTCAAATCATGGGAAACAAACATTAAGGATATTTGTAGATGCTATCTGCACTAATACCCCCAAGGTCTTCATGTTCGATGGTTAACTTTGACCCTCCTACTGACAAACACACACAGATGTTTGCCTGCCTTTCTGTCCTCTGAAGATGTAAAAGCCAAAGCGATTTAAAGAGCAGTGATTAGATCTGTGTTGCAATAACAACAGGCCCCCTGGCTCTGACTTTGCTGAACAGTGGAGCAAGCCGACAATATTGTTTACTAAAAATAACCTTATTTCTAAATTTACTGCATGTGTTACAGTACATCAATATCAGGCTACAAACAAATCTTCGCATCACTGAAACAATCACTAGACAGTGTGCGGAAACACAAAGGCTTCATAGGCTGACTGAGCTGGAGTCTTGAAAAGTGTAACATTTAGTATACTGTATATGTTATTTAATATAAATTCTTTACACCTGTTTAAAATGACATACAGTATTTTTTTAAGATATTAAGTTTTGTTCAGCAGGTATGCATTAATCAATAAAGACGTCTTCCTATATAAGATTTCTAATGCGAGTTTCCACAAAAATATTACTTTTTTTTTCAATATTGATAATTATAAGAAATGTTTCCTGAGCCCCAAATCAATATTTAATTAATATAAAAAGAAAAAAGTTTTAAATGCTTAATCATGCTTCTAAAGTACTGTAAGTGTTAAAATAAATATATATATATATACAAAATATTATTTAGAATTTCTTTTCCCAGTTTAATTATAGTGGATTTTTAGATTTTAATGTATTAAACACACAGTCCCAAGCGAATGCATTTAAATCAACCCTCATCTGGCTTATGTTAACGGAATCTTCTCTCACCTGAGGGTCATGATGTGTCCATTGGCACAGAAGCAGGCCACACAAATGCCAGTGTTCATCTGTACCACATCTGCCCGCAGCACAAAAGATGTTTCTGTGATGTTGTGTTTAAATACGCAGGTCTGAGAGGGCAGGGAAATGACTTTGGCCTGTTTCTCAGAGCACAGCACAGCATATTGGTTTTCAGTCAGTTCCTGGGATGAGGACGGGGAGACAGACACTGGCCTTCTCTTACGGACCTTGTCCCGCTCCTCTCCATTGGCCGGGGCATTGGGTTCGTACCATGGCTCAAACGCAGAAGGGAGGAGAGACCCTGTAGAATCTAGGAAAGCCATCCGGAGAATGCTGCCCTTCAACCTGACAAGAGTTCCTGTACAGACAGGGTTGAGATGTCAGAGTTAAAAAAAATTATTTTAAATTAAAGGAATAGTTGATCCAAAAATGAAAATTTGCTGAATACTGCATCCAAGATGTAGATAGCTTTGTTTCTCCATCAGAACAGATTTAGAGAAATTTAGCATTACATCACGTTCTCACCAATGAATCCTTTGCAGTGAATGGGTGCCGTCAGAATGAGAGTTCAAACAGTAATAAATTCATCACAATAATACATTTTTGCTTCTGGCCATAAATCATAATGCTTCCACCAGAGAAAGGGTCATCTCATCTAAATTAAAAGAGAAATGTCCACAGATAAAGAAGCGAAAACAGTCGTACGCAAAAAGTAAATAGATATCAAAGGATTACAATTTTTAACATTATTTTAGAATTTAGAATATAGACTTTTTCTGAATTTTCAGCCAGAAGTGACAGTTTATTTATTAAAAACATGCAGCTTTTTTCTTTCCAAGATATTAATTGATAGATTTGAGTTGTGTGATTACTTGTAGATTATTTTTTTAATCTGCCATTTTAAAATCTCACTCTGATGGCACCCATTCACTAGAGAGCAAATTTTTGTTTTCGATGAAGGGACAAACTCAACTACATCTTGGGCTCAGGCTGAGCACATTTTCAATCATTTATGGTTGAACTACTCTTTTAAATCTCTAATGTGCTAACTTACCACAAGGGGAGACAATGACTGGCTGCAGAAGCCTCTGCTCTCCAGCAGGGGGCATGTTGAGGGAGATTGCCAATACTGTGCCCAAGGATGTGCCAACCCACAGACTAGGTGTAAGTCCGCCATCTGCTTTACGGTTGTACGTCTCACAGAAATAGAAAGATGTAATGGCCTCTCTTGCTTCCTTGTCAATACTGGTCACACTGGAGCTCCGTGAGCGGCTGAAGGAGTTGTCCCTGTTGTCTAGGGGTATGGAACCCCGAGGGGGACATACAGAGAGTAGGACAGTAGAGAGAAAAACACAAAAAGGTAAAGCCCCCCCTCTGAGATGACAACTGACAGATTAACATCATTACTTTTTTTCATATCAGCCCCTTGGCCTTGAGAAGAATTAAGATCTAAAAAAAAATGTTCTGCCTTTGTGATTGTGGTTTATGCACAAATTAAAATATACAATATCCTTCAGTGGTGAGAAAATGACCTTTGATGTGGGAAATGAGGCAGTCTCTCCAGTGTGATGGAGACAAATGGTATTCCCAAGATTGGGATGACCAGATGCCCTATTTTCCTGGAACACTTACATATTTTAGACCCTTTTACCCGACCTCATTTATTAGAAAATTGGCCCTACTAGAACATCTTCTAAAATAAATCTGCATCTGGACATGTTAAAGGGTCTGAAAATAAGACTATAAGACATCTGCTCATCCTATCCAAGATGTACTCAGTCTAGAAATTAAAAACAAACAAATAAATGAATAAAAAGAATGAAAGACTGTGACAGATAACAAAAATGTAGTTTCCATTATTATGACATATCTTCCTCATTTAAAACCTACACTATACACTAAATTTAATTCAAACACATGTGTGTGCTTCCTATTTTAATACAATCATTTAATAGAATGATCCTTCCATTAAGAAACTTAAGGAAAACTATATTTCAAAAAGAGACATAGACATTATATAACTGTATCGTCTAAACAAACCATTTCTGACCTTGGACCACAAAACCAGTCCTAAGCGTACATTTTTCAAAATGATTTATACATAATAGGAATAAATAAGCTTTCCATTGATATATGGTTTGTTACAGTAGGATAAGACGATATGTGGCCACGATACAGCCATTTAAAAATCTGGAATCTGAGGGTGCAAAAAAATACTGAGTAAATCACCTCAAGTTGTACAAATGAAGTTCTCAGCAATGCATATTACTAATCAAAAATTAATTTTGAATAGATTTACGGTAGGAAATTTACAAAATATCTTCAGGGAATATGATCTTGACTTCTGTCATTAAAAAATTATCATTTTGACCCATACAATGTATCTTTGGCTATTGCTACAAATATACCCCAGCGACATGTGTGCTTGAACCCCAATAATTGACACTTATGATTATATTTATTAATATTATCAATGCTGAAGAAAGTTGTGCAGCTTAATATTTTTGCGAAAACGTATCAGTTAAATGCATCTTTGAAAAAAATAAAATAAAATAATTAATGATCACAAACATTTGAACAATTGTATACATTTAAAGTTTCCCTACTTGAACCAATAAACTGATGTCCTGTAAAAGTTTGTGATACGTGAGGGAAAAATGATCTTTACGCCAAACTACTCATCTGATTTCCATTTCAAATCAGAAAAACACTCCTTGAGGGAATTCCCTTAAAATCACTCCTGCTGGAAAGTGATGACCGAACTGAATCTGATACTGTATTAAATACCAGCAAATGCTGAACTGGCAAATGCTGACTTGTATTATCGAGGATAAAAGTAAGGAAGACTGACTGAGGACCCTTACTACATGAAATTGATGCAGTGATTCGTGCCATGCTTACGTGTACCATTTATGGAAACATTTAGAAGCCTTTTGATAAACCAAAACAGTCACCATGACCCATATGTATTGTCAGACCCACAAATCAATACAAAAAAATCAGCTTCAGATGGATCTTTTCTGATAAACTGTACTCATAACAATGTCAGAAACAGAAAGTTCGGGAATTCTGACCGCACCATAGTCTTGGGCTAACTGACATGAGATGTTCAAAGCTAATGAGCATGTGGACCCTCCAGTTTCTTATAACATGCTGATGGACTCCACATTCAAAAGCTGTGTAGCGTGAACACAAAGTCAAGGCTTACCCAAGTCTGGCTTTAGCTCAGTAGGCAAGCTTAATTTCCGTGACATCTTTGCTGGAAAAAAGAGAACACCTCTCTTTACAAACACATTGAAGCCTCAGTAAAAGCCATGCAATGCTTGAGCTAGTTGTGCTCGGGAAAACACCAAGACAACATAGCTAAAGGGTTTTTTAATCATCCTGAGGGACACAAATGCTTCAAACAGGACAAAGGAGACACTGCAATATTTTTCAGCGAGTCAGAGACAAACTGCATAATGCTGCATGCTGGACAAACAGTACTGGGATGTAAATGGGTGTAATTTGGCCACACAAAGCCCTGAAAGGAAAAGAATTAACATCAGAACAGACAAAACAATCATTCTCAGCACCCCATGCCACAAGCATGCACCACACAGGAGAATACAAACTAGACATTATGGCTTATATGGATGAGTTTGTACATTTTGTATAATATTTTGTATACCCTCGCCGCATAGGCTTTGTTGACTTCATAGATTATCTTTCATAAATAAATAAATAGCTGGCAGATGAACATGTTTTGTCAGGAAAAATCTAAACACTCTTAAAACAAGATAAATTTACTTGAGAAACAAAATTGCATAAGATAATTAAGTTTTTATTTAAATAATTTCCAATGTACATTTTATATTTATTTATATTAGATTTTTTACAATGTATATGGTCAGTATTTAACAGAATATATATATATATATATATATATATATAAAATCTAAATATAAAATAAGTCTTGCTTTTGCTTTTCTTTAAGGAGGCTATTTTAAGTGGACAAAATAAGAGTTTTTTTTTTTTTTTTTGATTTTAATTAGCTCAGCAGCTTAAAAAAAAAAAAAAATCATTAAAACAAAACAAAAACAGCCTTCACAGCTTGTCTATATACAGTGAGAACAACTAAAGAGAACTAAACGGTCAATTACCCAAACCTACAGTATTTGTTTTCTTTCCTAATAGTACTAAAGCATATATAAGTGAATCCCACTGCCAGTTGCAATCCGTCTAAATAAGCGTGTATTTTTCAAAATCCTGTGCGAAAATGTACGGACACAATGAGACAGGAAGTACAGGAAGACAACAAACCGAAAACCTTCATTCCTACAGACAGACAATTATAAGACGCAGCCACCGGTGTGGCAAAAGAGAAACGCCTCAAGCAAATAACCACAAGCACATTTCACTAAGTTACATGCGTGCTACATGAACGTAGCATGCAGTGGGAATTTCCATCAGGGTTATTCAAGTAACTGTTTCGGAGGACAGCTGCTTCCTGTTTTGTTCATACATAGAGACAGAGACAGTGCGGCTGAACAAAACCAGTGAAACCTCTTCTACAGTACACCGTCATCCAACCTTACCTCCTCTCCCTCCTCCATTGTAGAAATGCTGATGGTTTGACATCAAGACTTTTTGGAAGGAAGTAAAGCATACGAGCAGTTAGAGATATTTTACGCAACATACAGCGCAGGAGAGCCATAACGCGAACAATTTGGCATCGATCTGCTAGCCGTTATGCGTTTTGGTAGTTTTGCGTTTCTGTGGCAGTTGCAATCATTTGTTCGGTATCTGCCCATGTCGAGGTGTTACAGCAAGTGTATGCTGCTATTTGCACAATAATTACAGTACATAGACCTTCTTTCAATATTTGATCAAACCACTTGCTGAGGGAACAGCTGCAGAGGTCTGTGCTCTAACTGAAGGTTAAGTCATTTTGGAAATACATTCTCATTCTGTTCTGACCTTTCGGAGCAAATCTTATCTTTATTTTGAGATCTGCCCCGGTCTCCGAGTGTGAATGTCACGCTCTTTCTAGAAGAAGTTTTTTAGGTTGTATTCAGCTTATCATGCCACCTTCAGCTGCGCTAAACGAACTAAAGAAAGAGAATGCAAATGCTTTAAGATTACCTTGTGCTATCTGTGTTTTAACCTTGAATATTTTTGCATTTTAAATTTGCGTACTATCCACAAAAACAATGCAAATTGGAATAATGATGGCACAATAATGTGCTTTTTTCCCACCCCAGAGGAAGACGTGATATTATAGCAAAGGTTAAGAATCTGGGGAAAAAAATTAAATAACAGTGTCCCTGGGAAAGTCTTATTTGCATAACATGAATCTAAAAGCATAAGTAAAACCTCTGTGACACATCTTCGATCAAATATTTGGTTACACAATTCAGTGACAGTATCCGAAAGCATTCAATACCTCATTAACCACAGTCTAAAAGCACTCTCAACTAAGAGCGCTGTGTTTTACAGTGCATTTACAAGCTTTGGTTGTCTAGTAAATTTAGACTTTATGTGTCCTTTCCGCCCACAAAAACAGCTGTGTCTTGCTCCGAATCTAAGCAGCTGCTACATTTTTTTACTCTTTTGCACATATAATTTCAGAAACCACTTCCTAACAGTTCGTCCAGCGTGGTCTTTATGATTGCTGTGGAGGTTTATTTTAGCAAAAGCTTTGAAACGGAGACAGTTTTGCTGAAGGGCACAATGGTGCTGCTCCTCAGGTCATGAACCGCCTCCTCA
Organism: Enteromius fasciolatus; assembly: GCA_032361145.1. Taxonomy (NCBI): domain Eukaryota; kingdom Metazoa; phylum Chordata; class Actinopteri; order Cypriniformes; family Cyprinidae; genus Enteromius; species Enteromius fasciolatus. The sequence continues at coordinate 1,911,282 of JAUMHR010000030.1, forward strand.
GGGGTTTGAACCTATGACTCGCTTCTAGCCCAGATGTTTAACCACTATTCTCCCATCAGGCGCGAGCGACTTGTCACACTGTCAGTCACCATTACCATTCATCACACTGCCAGCCATCATCAGTCATCTGTGACCTTTGTGAACTTTTGCTCTCCTCCAAAGACAAACGCACAAAGTTTTAGGATGTTGCGTAAGGTGTGCTTTGTTAACACTGCCACTGCCAATGATTTTCGATTTGTTTAATACTGAGAGAATAACTAAATAAATGCACACGTGTGTGTGTACAATATGGATTAACTAGTAATGAATCACTCCAAAATCATTATGTACTCACCCTCATGTTGTTTTTCAGATCAGTCTAGTGTGTAAACACATAATTCAGGCTTGTTTTGTGAAATGGATCAATAAAGTTAATGAAACTCACGAAGAGATGTCAAGATTTTCAGTAAATAATTTTAATGTACTGTAGGTTTGCGCCTACAGTTCAAAAGGTTAGCGGTCAGTTTTAATAATTAAAAAAGATTCTTAAATGTTTTAAACAAGTCTGAGCATTGCTGTATTTATTTAATAAAAAACAAAACTGTAATATTGTGAAAAATTCTCAACATTTTAAATAACCGTTCTCTATTTTAATATATTTAAAAATACTATTACTGTGATGGCAAAGCTGAATATTCAGCAGCCATTACTTTAGACTTCAACGCCACATGACCCTTAAAAATAATTCAAATATGCATATTTGGTGCTACAGTAACATTTTTTATTACTGTCAGCTGAAAATATAATAGTTTATAAAGATACAACTTTTATATCACTTTTGATGAATTTAATGCATCATTGCTGACCCTGTACTTCATAACAGCAGTGTATGGCTGTAGTTCTTTTATAAGGAGAAAGTCAGTCGATACAGGTTTGGAACAACATGACAATGAGTAAATAATGACAGAATTTTCGTTTTAAGGTAAAGCATCCCTTTAGTCCTGTGCAGAGGAATCGGTTAAAATGCTAAAATGCTTCCCTGTGGAGCTCACAACATCTGTGCTTCAGCAGACAGGTGTCAGGTATGATGGTGGCAGGAGGCGGTATGGATTGTGTCATGCTCTGAGGGGTGTTTTACCTGAGGTGGGGGATTTGCAGCGATCCTCTGAGGTGGCTGAGCCCTCATTAATGTCACAAAGCCCTGTAGAGAGAAAGCAAAACATGAGGGTCTCAAACGTGTAAGGTATGTTAGTATCCGTCACCTTGTGTAAAACTAGCCTACGATGTATTTCACAGAGTACAATTGCCTATACTCTTTAGTATGAGGTGCAGGGTGTAGCTTTTGCTCTGATCTCGGAGTTGAGAGGCAGATGGGCAGACAGGAGCTGAACCCAGCTGCTCTGATCAGCACTCTCCCTGTGTGCATATCCGACAGATCCCAGCCCCCCGCTAAATATCACTCATTACCCCCGACACAAACACGCACATACACACCAGATAATCTAACAACCAATCCATTGCCAAGTCCCAGCAATCATCTCTTCCTTACTAGCGTTTGTTTAGCTGCAATTGTGGCATCCACCAGCAGGGGTCACACTGCTGTATCCCCTCACTGCACTGCTACATGTCCTGCCAATGGTGTGCTGTTAAAAAGGCTCACGGTGTTCATATGTATGTGCTCTGTCTAATATAGATGAAAACCATGTTTGTGTTTATATCAGACCTCCAGAAGGCTGTCGGCTCTTGCGGGGAGATCGCGGTTGTCTCTGATACGGATCATTAGAGCCGTACAATTCCACAGTTCCCAGATTCAACAGAACAGTCTTCTGTAAATAATCCACTACTGCCAGACCATTGCTATTGCCAAACACCACTCTATGTAACACACAAACATAAAAGACAGCAAGTGCTTTTGTCATCATATTAGAAGTATTTTCTTTCGTTTATGCTGGTTTTGTGTTGGTACTGTATAGCCATTTTTTTATCAAATTAATATAATTTATGCACCCAATCATTTATCATTTATACACACACTCAACATTTTGATGCATTAAAGGATGCATTAAAATGACCAAAAGTTTTATTCTATCCACTTTATTTAACCTAAATTAAGCAGTTTTCAAATTGAATAATTATCAAAAACTGTATGTGTGCCAAATTAGCATATTAGAATGATTTCTGAAAAATCACGTGACACAAAAGATTGCTGAAAATTCAGAATATGTTTTTTTATTTGTAATACTATTTTATATTATAACTGTTTAACTGTGTTTCTGATTAAATGAATGATAAGCATACGTGCATGCCAAGTTTTATAAAGCCTTATGATAATTTTGTGAGGAACAAACCAAAATTACTGTCATTATTTATTTTAAATCTTAATAAATATTTAAATGTATGTTAATATTTTAATATAACAAAAGAACAAAGGCAATAATAAATACTGTCCCATTTCTGACACAGTCTGCAGCGTTTGATTTATTTGTTGAGCCACCTGACAACAATGTAAAACAAGTCTTAAAATCAGGTAACTCACAAGCCATAGCTGGAGTTGATGGCCAAACTGCTGATCTGTTGGGGCGGCTCTCCACTGACCCACACCAGCTGTACCACCAGCTCCACCTGATACCCTGGAGACTGCTTCAGAGGACTGTTGCGCACCCTGAGGGAATGACAGAGAGAGGACATGGGTTATACGCAGTGTTTACTCTTTAAAGTCATATATTACATACTAGGGATGAGTACCCAAGAGCCTGAAAGTGCCATGATTAATAATAAAAACTAGCAAAATCTAGTAACAGATTTTTGGATCCCCCATCATGTGTATTCAAATCTTTCTTGCAAAGCAGAATTACTTGAGGCAGGGTATGTTGTCTCGGATCCCATCTGATGAGTTGCTGCTAGTAGAGGTGTGTGTCTGAGGGGCGGCGGTTTGTGGACTGGGGGAGGTGCTTGGTGTGGGAGGAGCTGGTGTCTGATCTCCTCCCCCCTCTGGAGACTCCAGATCGTTCAGCTCATATTGTAATCTGATCTCCAATAACTGTAAAACACACACACGTACATGTAATGTAATTGACACTATTGTGCTTGAGAACAGATGTGTATGAATCAGCTAAACGCAGTTAATTGATCCCCATCGGTGTTGCTATTCTTAATATGAGACACGCTAATTGGTGTGCGTGTCTCTGCCAAGTGAGTGTTTTTATGTGTGTGAGAGTCACGGGACTAAAGGTGCTAATAGGTTTGATTTGCCCTCATTATACAAAAGTGTGAACGTTCTGTCAGAAGGCAGTGATAACACTAATAGTTTTTCCCACATTTGCGCCAAGAATGCTCCTCTGTTAACCAATCTGTAGTTAACCCCAATATGACTGTATTCGAATATTTGATTCATTATTATCCTGTTTATATGAGTCATGCATTAATATGTAAATGCGTTGCGTTGATTAAGCATTATTAAAGCACTATTGCTTAATTGCTTCAGTCTACCGCATTATATATTTTCCCAGAATAAATCATATGGAAATGAAAATTATTCACAGATACATTTTCTAATAGCATTACCATAAGCGCTTGTTTATTTATGGGTCACGGAAACATCAGTATGCAAACGTACAGCTTGCGAAAAAAACGTGAGATGGCAAAATGAACGCCGTATTAATTATTCAAGCTCAATATACAGCTAGATGTGGTGAAAATTAATTAAAACAGCTTTGAAAGGCTTAGGGATTTAGTTAAGCATCTGAGTAACAACTGTTCCTCGGATATCTTTAGTTGGCTCTGTAGACGGCACATACAAATGCACAAACATATTCAAGTCACTGAACAACATCCATTTAATGAACAGATTTTATATTATTATTAACGTGGCGAGTCATGGCAGTTGTCAGGAAACTAAAATAACTGGAGACAAGGAATAAGAGAGAGGCTGAGAGTGTCTATAAGGGCAGCATTACTCATTACACTCCAAAAAAAATATTTTTTAATCATTATTACAAAATAATTCGAAAAATAAAAGGTATAAACAACATTTTTTACCTGCACAACCTCTGTGGTGATTTCCTGTTTGCTGAACCTGTATATGATGACATGGGCAGAGACACCAGCCACACAAAGCATGCGGCTCTCGGGACACCAAGACATCAACTGAATGGCGAATGGGTCCTCATCCACAATCTCCGTGCTGGGTTTCTCCTCCTTACAGCGTGCTTTCTCAAACACCTTAGCTGTCTTCAGCTTGTACAGCACCTGGAGCATTACTAGTTCAATGGAAAAAGTAAGAGATAGTTGTACTAGTCAACCAATCACTAGCAGAAAATTGGAGGTTTGTATCATATTGTCATCTGTTAAAAGTAAATCTGTTAAAAAATTAAATTGCTTTTAGAAATATTTTTACAATGTAGCCTTATGCAAAGCTCAATAAACATTAATTTTTTATACTACTGTATACATTATAATGTTGTGATGTCTAAATTCATTTCAAACTGAATAAAACTTTTTATTTTATTTTATGATTTAATCCAACTAGCACTACATTTAACAATGTCAATTTCTAGTTGATGAGCCAAGAACAATAAATAAATAAACTACTGGCTTATTGGTATCAGACAGAACTTTCATATTAATGCATCCTTATTGTATTAATTAATTTGAGGTGGTTTATTTTGCTATATACCGTAGGTCTATTTTGTTTATTACCAGCTGAATGTGCCTCATCTGTTTTATTACTAAACTGCTTCTTGTATCAATGAATGAATAAATTAAAGAAATAAATGAATAGGACACAAACAAATTAAAATTACAATTATTTTAGACATAAACTACCACACTTGTACAGGAAATAGGTTGCTACTGACAATAAAAAAAGACCACAAAACGCTGTGAAAAAACAAGTTTTAGATTCATGCAATTAATGTTATAGAGGATTAAATCAATGATGGGAAGTGTTTCAATGCCATCAAATGCATAAATGTGTTTTGTCCAATTTTTAAGGGTCTCTAATCCACTGACTCCAATTGTTCAGTTGAGCCAAAGAATAAAAAAAAATAAATGACACAAGATTAACCACTTTGTATTAGCAGGATTAAAAAGTCCTGTCTAATTAGCTTTACATTTCAGTGGTGAATAAAATGGGGGCCACTTTGGTTTTAAATTATCTTCTACCACTAAGAAAACTCATTTGAATGTTAAACAAGTGCTTGTGTGAGGGGTTTGCGACCTTTGTGGTATTTTTCATACTGCGATATGTCCTATAGCACCTACAGGAGGTACAGGAACAGTGGAAGCTGTAGTCTGTCAAGCTCACAGTTTAAGCAAGGTCAAATGGCATGTACGGGTGACACTCTCACCACGCTGGTCTCTCTCAGCGGTGCACAAGGTTAGACAAAGCCTGTGGGATCTGGGTAGTTTTTTGTGTGACATTATAAGGTCAGTCTCCAGTTGGGTCATAAATCATGGAAAATTACCTTATTGTTAAGATAAATTATGTCTGATGTCAAGTTATACTCCAACAGTGGTCAGCAGAATCCAGTTAATTAATTAGATATTTAACAGTGTAAGTCAAATGGGATTGTAACTGTAGCCAAAGTCCCTTCAGAGAAAATCAGTTCAACTGATTTTCAACGCCTCCGGCCAGCTATTTCAGGCATGTTACACCAACTCCTATCTACATGAATGGGGAATATAATAATCTCATAAAACTGCTTTACCAATCTCACATTTAAATAATGTATTTTTAAAACACCTGACCTATATCGCTGTTTTCAAATTGCTTACATTGATTGAAAAAAACATGTATTTTGGATTGATAAAGAATGGCCATGTGCAGTCAAGAAACTGCACATGAAGAAACTTCAGTTTTACCAACTAGCTCCTCCAAATCCGTGCTGTTCTTTCCATTCAGAGTAACATGACTGGACCATGTTGGTCTAGTCTTTGACGTAGACTAAATATAAGCGCATGTAACTAGCAATACCAAGGTCAAGGGTTCATGTGCAAAGAATGACAAATATCCTTCGCTTTTAGCTTGCCAAATTCAATATGAAATGCAAATGTGTTTAACACGAGCATATGAGATTTGAAAAACGATTTTACTACACACATTGTGGTAAATGGAACTATTACGCCGCACGCAGTGGTAAATGGGGTGAATGTAAAAGTCAGAAAGGCTCAGTACTCACTTGCTGAAGCATCCCAGAACTTCACTGAACCATCTGCATGCCTGCAAGAAGAGCAGAGAATCTTTTATTTCAACTATCTCATACATTTTCATACACAAACCCACATAAACTCACTGGCACTTTCCCATACCACATGTATTCAAACAAACCACTGAGGTAAGCTAAGTTGCTATGTCAGATAAAAGCTAGTCAAGAGATGAGAGGAAGTGCTCTTCCCACTGCTGTCAAACCCACTAAAAAAGTAAAAAAGGCTGTCATCCCATGGGCGGTACATCAGAAAATGCTTACTTTTTTGTCATACTTCCCTTTTGCTACCATCTTGTCCTGCTCATTACCCTCTCTTCTGCACTCTTCCTCCCTCCTCTTATACCCTGCCTTCTTTTACTCCATTTAAGTCTTTTTTGCCATTTCAGCATAACTACGAATGGCAAGAGAGAACAGAGCGTACACACAGATTCACTCACACACAAGCGCACATTGCTCTTACCCAGTTATTATTATTTCAGGGTAGCTTTGTGTGCCCAAGCCCCAGTTTCCGCCACTGATAGGCCATTCCTGTGATGAACAACAGAACAACATAAAAGCACTTAAATCCACGAAAGCTAACCACATAAATCCGACATTTCTCGACATATGAGAATAGAGGAAATTTAGTAGATATTGCATATGAGCATTCCTGGGAAACTTAATAAATTTGTAAGTTTTAGTAAGCGTACTCTTAATATAATGACTGTGGCTTGCACTGGCAGCCACAAAACATTTCTGCAACGTGGGTGGAACCTTTATTAAACGGCTGGCGAGACTCTATAGGAAAGCACTTCCTCACGAGGCATGGAAGCTGAAGCAGTTTATTCAAAGGTATTCAGAAGTGCTGCGATTCAAAGTGGGCCGTCTGAGTTAACTTGCTCCCTGTGGGAGACAGACCCACAACTTACACACCGCACTCCAGTCTTGGCTAAGAGGTCGTGATTTCTTTCATGCCCATAAATACCCCTGTCTGTGTCTCTGACCCACACAGTCTGAGAACACAATGTGCTGCACGGCGGGGGCCTGAAATCACACAGGCATAGGGCAACGGGGCGATTCACGAGGGACTGTAATCTACTCACTCAAAAGCCAAGGTGTGTGTGTGTAGGAAGGACGTACAGTAAGACATCATTAACCGATTAGCACTTTTAAATGAGTGTGTGCATGCTGTTGTACCTTTTTGCTGTAGCCCTGTCGTTTCTGACGAGACCCGACAGAGTAAAGTGCAGGTATGAGGTCCACAGGACAATCGGCTAGGTACTCACAACACGTCACAGGAGACTCATGAATCATCATAGGATACGGGTTTTCAAAGATAGGGTAGCTGAAAAAACATCAGAGGTCACAAAAATAAGATTGACACTACGGTGGAAAAGTGTGATAGCGGCAAACATGTGGGTGATACGAACCCGTTTTGTGCAAGGTCAATAACAACTAAATCCTTTTCGAGGAGGACCACTACAGCATATGGTTCCTGAAAATCTGCAGAGAAAAAAAAACAGGATGGGTAAAATCAAATCATTTTTCTCTTTTGAATTCTCTCTTTATCAAAGAATCCCAGAAATATTAAGCTGCAACAGTTTTGAACAATGATAATAAGATTTATTATTATTTATCATCAGAGTTTCTTTAGCACCAAATCAGCATACTATACTGATTTTTGTAAGATGATTTGGTACTAAAGCCTGGAGTCAAATGATCTTTTACATCACATGAATAAATTGCAAATGAAAATATAATAAAAACGAAAACAGTTATTACAAAATGCTAAGGCTATTTCAAAGCACTGTTACTCATCATACAAATGACTTATATGGCATATGAACATGAGAGATGCAAATAGCACCTATTCCGGCACTAACACTTATAATAAAGTACTGTATGTATCATATTTAAGTGGTCTGATCCATTGAAGTTGTGAGTAGAGACGTCACTGCATAAGTTTGAAACTTCTAAATGTCTCAAAAATGAGTCAGAACCAAAGACGTCTCACTTTAAATATAGCTAAATCAACACATGGAGTCAGGCACTGTTATGCAAGCAGAACTGTAAACACCTTTCCTATTTCTTCCACATTCTTTACTGCTTCTCAGTTTGGCTTAATACAAACTGTAAACAAAATGGTTAAGGCTATGACGCTAATATACAGACACAGATGCTTTGTTTGGTTAAGAACAACTGCATGATTATCTGTAAAAGCAAGGTGAATCTCAAGAAAACAAAGTTTTTAATTTAGCATCATGCAAAAGCTAAAGCATGTGATATGATCAGGGTGTTATGTAAGGGATAAAGTACAGTAAGCCTAAGTTAATTTATCTTACTCAGCTTTAGCCCATTGAAGATAGGAAACAAGTTTAAAAGAACAACTGAAATATAAATATTATAACTTCAGTCACTTCAATGTTGTTTATTTTAAATGTTATACATGCTTGCATTAAAAATGTATTCATTTCTTTCAACAAAAGAAACTAAAACCCCATAACATAAAATACCCCAAACTCTTGAATAGTCTTCAACAACTCATTTTAGGGAAAAAAGTCAGAGTCTGGCCAATCGGAGCATCAAGTATTTCAAAGAGCCCCTAAAAAGTATATTTAATGTTCTCTTTTTCACAGCAGCAAATTATTGACAGACTATTAACAAACTGAATTCCTATCAGCCTTTGCTACAGCTGCCTGCAGAGAGAAAAGAAAACACTTACTATTCATAAATAGCTACCAAAGTGATAAATTATTCAAATGGGTACGGCAATAATAAACGAATGCAGTCACAGAACTGGATGTTATGAATAGAGGGAGCTTAAAAAAAAGTGATGTAAAATGTAATTACTAGGCAGCAGTTCCACTGGGAGAGCTCAAGCTCATCTACAAAGAACATGAAAGAATAGAACAACCCAACAAAACAAAGGTTCAAATGTCAGCAAAAAATGAAAAGAGAGGAAGTGGCATGAGATAAAAAAGACTGAGCACTTATTGCAACAATACTGGACAGAACAGGTGCTGTTAATGAGTAAATCGACCTACATACCATTAGGATATGGCGTTTCACACAGAGTGAGGAAATCTACAATGGGATAATCCATCTCCAACACTGCTGTGCTCTTTCCATGCATTACTGTCAAGCATGGCCGTCGACCAACAGTGTCATACGACAAACCACCAGAGAAGATCATGAACGGATCCCTGTTCAGAACACAAGCATACTGTACAGTAAGTTTCAAAAGTCAAAACACTGAAATTAATGTGTTTTAGAATGCCTTTTTTTACAAACAAAAACAAAAGAACTTGAGCTGAAGGAACTCCAAAACTTAGTTCCTTTGGCTGTGACCTAGAAATCCTGAAGCATCTTAAAACACTATGGGTACAGGATGTTCATCACAACAAAAACAAACTTCGGCCAACCTATCTACAAGAAGAAGTGGGGATAATGCATACAAACAAACTTTTGCCAACAAATCGGCAAGAATAGTCGGGTTTAATACGCGCATTATCCCCACTTCTTCTTGCCAATTGGTTGGCCGAAGTTTGTTTTTGTTGTGATGAACATCCTGTACCCATAGTGTTTGTTTTGGTATTGCAGCCTCTGTGTTGTCTTTCGAGACCGTTTTTTTCCCAATGTATTCAGAAAGCAGACAGCAAGACAATCAAGGGGTGATGCATACGGTTTGAGATAAAATCCTGCATCATTGCATAGAGCACCTTTAAGTACATGTTATTTATTTTACATTGTAACTTTTTGTTTACTTACAGGTTTAAATGAGCTTGAAATTAATTTAATTTTAATTCTATAATTCAATGTGGTCTTTTGGACTTTTAAAACAACTAGAAAAGTTTAACTTATGAACACTGTGCTGGTTTAGGCAGCTTATCCAGCAAAAACAGCCTGGACCAAAATTCATGATGGTCCAAGATGTTCGAGAAAAACAAAAATGTAAAGCTGAAGATGTGCACTTACCCTGCTCTTGTGGTCTTGTACTCTACTTTGAGAATGGGTTTGCAAGGCTCTGGCTTTTTTCCATCTTTAGGCTGCTTTCCTGAAACAGAAACAGACTTATTTAGAGAGTTTCCTAAACTTTTTTACTGGTTCTGTCTCAAACAGAATACTTTGTAGAAGATCCAATTAAACCATCTGATGAGCATAAAGCCATTCGCATATTTCCAACTGAAACAGGAAGTTATCTAAAGGCTGGTCTTGAGCCGCGTCCACAAGACGCTATGGGAAACGCCTCCAGAGTGACAGCTCTAAATATTATGTGTCCAATGGATGGCGAGACGTCATAAGCGGATGAGATCATTGGCCAGGAAGCATAAAAGCACGTGGAGTGCAGCCGGCTTCAGCTTTTTGTCATTCAGCAAGTACTTTGTGTGTTAGTTGTATTTGGTGTTTTATGTCTATTATCACTCATTATTTAAAAATGAAGGCAAGGGAGAGAACGGGTAGCATTTTGGTCTGTGTTGTTCACTTCCCAAACTACGTTACGGGTGGGGATACATGCAGTTTGAGTGATCCTCACAGCAGTCGCGAGAGTGAGAGAAGGCCAGTCACTCACTGTCAAGCAGTTTCAGAGACTGCTGGGTCTGATGGCAGCTGCGTTCAGTGTGTACCTCTTGGCCTGCTGTACACCCCTACAGTGGTGGCTCAGGACCAGGGGTTTTTCCCAGAGGGGAAACCTCTTTCACATGATCAAAGTGTCACGCCATGCAGGCCTTGACATGTGGAGGAAACATTGGTTCCTGCATCAGGGCTGGTGTTGGGAGCTCCTTATTGCCGCGTAATGCTAGCGACGGATGCGTCCCTCACTGGTTGGGGAGCGGTCATGAGTGGCCACTCAGCCCGCGGTCTGTGCAGTGGTCGCTATCTCACGTGGCACATCAACTGCCTGGAGATGCTGGTCGTGTTTCGTTCATGTATCAACCACCAAGGAGATCTGAGTTCATGCCCCTTTTACAAGCTGGCACACCAGATCCTTGTGTGGGCCCGGGACAGACTTCTCTCACTGAGAACCCTTTACATTCCTGGGCAACTACAACTACTGTAGGAGCAGACATCCTGTCGAGGCAAGGAACAGTGGAGCAGATCTGAAGAGTTTTCGAGCAGAGGTGGACCTCTTCGCAGCTCTGTGCAATGCTCATCCAGCTTCTCTCTAGTTCATCCAGTTCCACTGGGGTTGGTTGCTAGGGTGGCTGAGGATGCGTCTGTACACCTTTCCCCCGATCGATCTGCTCCCAGGAGTTCTGGAGAGAGTGCATCTGGACGCGGTTAGTCTACTACTTGTATCGCCGTTCTGGACCTGATGGCTCTCCGTGTGAGGGACCTCCTCTCACAGGCAGGGGGCACCATCTCGCACCCTCACCCGGAGCTGTGGAAGCTGCAAGTGTGGCCCCTTAGGGGGCACAACTCATACCCCCTTTCTCTCAACTGAGGTTGTCAAGACCATCCTCCAATCCAGAGCTCCATCCACGAGGAAACTGTATGCCCTTAAGTGGAAACTAAGGTTGAGGCCTCCAGTATGATCCCAAGTCCCTACGTGGGATCTGGCCGTGGTGTTAGCTGGCCTTTTGAGCCCATAGGGGAGACCTCAGATCGCAGTGGCCCTTTCATCCATACCCTGTGTCTGCAGAGGCTGTAATTTGGAAAAGAGCCTCTCTCTCCCACAGAAAGGAAGTGTGTCACAGAAGAACAACATAAGTACTTTCATTACAAACAGAAATGTTCTCTATGATACATACTGATTTATGTAATGTTACTCTCTTCCAAAGCAGTTTGTTGAACAAATACCCTTAAAATGGTAACTGTCCTGTAACTGTCTACTACAGTAAAAAGGTGTTTCCAGGATTTAGCTGGGCTCAAAAGAATATTTTTACTTTATGCACAAATAGCTCAAATATTGCATTTTAAATAATTTATAAATAAATTTAAAGAATTGTGCTGCTGTAAATAAACATACATTTAAATAGGAAAAACTGCATATGCTTAAAAGAGAACAATGAGGCAGATTAGTCTCAGGTTTTTTGTTTTTTTTGTATGGCTAAGATAAAAGACACGGGGCGAAATCCTCCCTAAACAGGGCCTACTACAGTAATTTCTATGGATTGAAAATTCTGACAGCATTTTATGGCTTTTCCCAATTAGTTTCTAAATCTGTCTGTCTGATGTTCTCCTCTCATGGAGGCATGGTGAGGCTGAAGGGGTTCTCGTTTCAAGAGAGGACCGTAGTGGAGTATCTTCAATAGAGCAGACAAGGACGTGCACCAAAAGGAAGAGAATGACCTCACCACACTCATCACTAAAGACCACAGCACAGGCAGTCTCCATGGAGGAACAAAATGAAAATTAAAGCTTCACTTGAAATGGAAATCAGGGAAGGGGAGGTGATTGTTTTAAGCTGCTTTGTAAAGGAGGGGCAAAAAAAATCCATGCAAAAAAACTCTGAATTAACACGTCTTTGAGAGATGTGTGATACAACCTTGTGAAATAGACATAAGAGCAATTACTTTTGCAACCCTTATCCTGACAAAAAATTAAATTTGAAGAAACCGAGTTTGTGTGTTTGAGCCAGAAAGAGAGAAAGATCACTAACCGTGTGGCGTGATTGTCTGTACAGGCTTGGCTGGGGACTTTATATTCCATATGGTCAGTGTGCCGTCTGAGTGACTACAGATAAACTGCTTCCCCTCATGGTGCCAGGCCACAGAATGGATCGCCTGAGTGAGAATGACAGTTCAAGACAGGAAAAAGAGCATAAAATAAAGGTAAGCAATGCTTGCATGGGGATAGACAACTCAATGGGAGATTTCCTAATAGTGACTCACACCATCAATGACAAAGAACATTAATATACAGTATAAGGTATAAATTGTGCCTACCAGGTTAAATCAAAAGGCATGTTAGGATAAGTGATATAAACAAAGGCTCTCTTTCTGGTGTTGAGCTATACAATTGTTACAAATAGTGAAGCTAGTAGGCCTGTTACACGCATTCTGCATCTGTGGCTTCAGTGCAACCACAAAAGGGGGATTGCAGCATGCTTTTTAAACCGTCAGCATTTCTGCTGCGACTATATCCAGAAAGCATGAGGAAGGGAGTCGCATTTACATCCAAGTGTTATTTAATTTTATACAGTACTGAATCCAAACCCCAAAGTAGTTGGTTTTAAAATAATTGTCGCTATGCTATTTTAGTGATTAAGTGGAGTCGATAAAACCTACAATATTACATTTCCCCTGGCAATATTTCTGGATTCATACCATCATGTGTCTGGAATTTCAGCCAGCTATTTACAATCAGAACTAGTGCTTGTTTTAACAGAGCTTAGCTAGCTACATTATTTAATAACTTTAATATACACTTTTAAACTAAAGGCTGGCAATGTTTTTTCAAGGCTACATTTATTTGATTACAGAAAGTAAAGACTAACACTGTGAAATATTATTACAGTTTAAAACAACATCTGTTTTGATATTTATTATTGATAATTTTTAATATTTGTGATGACAAAGCTGAATTTATAGCAGTCTCAGTGTTTCAAGATCCTTGAAAAAAATATTTAATATTAATATGAGGACTAATATTTTTTTGATATTTAGAAGTTTTTAAGATTTCTTTATTAGTAGACAGTTTAAAAAGAACACTAAATATCAGCATTTATGAACATTAACATATAAAATTACATTACATATAAAACATTCGTTTACCCATAATTCCTTTGTTGCACATCAGTCGCTTTGTTTCTTTATATAGCTTTGTTTTGTACTGTTGTTGCATTGACTGAAGGCTTTGGCAATACTATGGGGAAAACAGTCAGGCCAGTATAGCACAATGAATGGAACAGAATTGAATCAAGCAAAAGAGAAAGAGAGAAAATGCACAGCATGAGACTGATGTATCGAGAGAAAAGGGAACCAGTGAAAGCACAAAGAAGGCTGAAAGAGAGTTCTCATTATTTTCTAATTAAGCGCAGTCTCCTCTTGTTTAGCATAATGATGGCGGCTCTATCTCTGTCTCCGGCAGACAGTGGGGACGAACCTCAGCAGACCTAACTAATCAATGAACCAAGTGCAACATCATTACAGGAGCATCCAGAGAGGAGGAGCCAGACAAACACCCACACATAAAAATATGTTTAAGCACAGCTACACTCACAACACCCTGCTATGATTAGAAAGGATTATATTGCTTGCAAAATATACAGAACAAATGGCGGCGGAACACAATTATTCAGCATAAATTAAGCTTTTTCCAATGAAGCTTGAAGCCAACTATTTTGTGTAGAATTGCATTCGTAGAAAAGTGTAGAAGTGTAGATTGTGTAGAAAAGAATGTCATTTGTTTGAATGCATGGATTACCTAAATGGGATAAAATATGCAACAGAATATGTCATGGAATACTGTATCCCAGAATGCACTTGGCCAGACCTTTGTGATGAATAAATTGCAAAAATCTTAACATTGTCCATGACTTTTATCAATATTTCACCATTGCAATTTACAACAAGAATCTTTAGGGGTGAGATTTCATTTATCTCATAACAGAATACGCTTTATACAACATTACGTTAATATTACGACTGCAAGAAATGCCACAAATGCAGAAGTGAACGAGTCTGCGCGGCTTTGTGGATGCGTTCTTCATACAACAACCTGGAGAAAATTCACAACGTTTTATTATAACAGTGCTCTCATTATAATGTTATGTATATGACAGTCTGGTCATAGTTATTACTATTTTTCATTGTCTGTCCTGCTTGTGCTATGCGCGGTAGAGATAAGGGCTTTACTGCAGTGTAACCCAACCAAATCCTATAGGAGATGAATAATATACACAATATATATAAACCAGCTGAAATATTTTGAAATCACTTGCACCCTACCTGATCGAAAAAAATCCACTCTTTCACACTGCCTCAATATGAGTCTCGTTAAAGATTTAAACCCCTGCCACCAAGATGCACATCTGTCGGTCACAGATTATGGAAAATGAAACTAAATGTAAATCTATAGGGGTGGTTGGATTTACTCAAGCAGGTTAAAATATTTATTTAAAGCTTCTTTCTTTTCAGATTCTTATTTACAGCGTTATTTTAACAGGCTGTTTATTAACATATTCGGAGAATACTGGCAGTTCTAAGTTAAATCAGAAATTGAGCACCCCCATATTGTCGAATGGTATGATCATAATACCCAGCGAATATTCAACTGAGAGATTGGGAGTCGAATCAGGCTCCCGGAATCGAAGCATCGAATCGTCGACTAGTCAAGGACACTCCTAAATCTGGCAGTGACCACTAGCAGACATCCACATTCAGATTAGTTCTTGATCAGCATACAGTTCGTTTTTAAATTACTGTCACCTTCTTTAGAGATACTTCAGTGGTTGATTGTTACAATTCATAAATGTGAAGGACAAGCCTTATGAATAGATTTCTCCAGATATTACAGTCCTCATTGGTTGCATCCTTGTTTACACTGCACTACACCAGCATTCCATAGCTTCTGACTTGTA
The DNA here is from genome assembly GCA_032361145.1 of Enteromius fasciolatus. Taxonomy (NCBI): domain Eukaryota; kingdom Metazoa; phylum Chordata; class Actinopteri; order Cypriniformes; family Cyprinidae; genus Enteromius; species Enteromius fasciolatus. The sequence goes on from JAUMHR010000030.1 coordinate 1,926,969, forward strand.
ATTATACTCATAGAGTGACAAGGACATGTGGGATGACTGTACATGTCTGTCAGCTTGAGAAAGGTCTGAAGGATAAACAGCCTGCCTTATTAATGACACCTTAAAGACACCAGGACCTCTAGCTCCCCTCTACTCTATCCTATGGTTCTCTCTCTTTATCACACTTTTGGAGATACCCACAGAGACAGGAAACTGTGACACTGTCATACCTCTGACACATGCACGCACACAGAGGCCCAATTAGAGCTAAAGAGGTCTGCTGGCTTTACTGCAGGCAGCCACAACCCGCCTCTTCGGTCCAAAAATATTGCTGCCGCTGCCCTCACACACACACAAAACACATCATTCCTGCAGTGAACGTCAAGCCATCCGGAACAAGGTCAGCTGGCCATCTTCTCCAAAAATGAGTACTGTAGATGTGCACAGCATACACATATATATGTAAAAAAAGCATATATTATTTACATCAAAATTACTGTTGCTCATATTTACAGTTAGCAAGTTGAACAAGCTATTTTGTTCCAATCTCCTATTATGTTATAAAGTGAACAATAAAATGGTCTGGACAGCAACCTGAGACTTTAGTACAAACCAGGATATCTCTTCTGAATTGGGACAGGCAATATTGTAGCAACAACACAGTCTCACAACCAATTTGCTTGTATTTTACCTCATTCGTTTGGTTTGGGGGCGGGGTTAGGTGTAAGTCATTCAAACAAATTCATACGAATTAGCAACCCATAAACGTGTAAGATTTAGCAAAAAATTCATATGAGTATCCTTTCCTCATCCCGTCCCTCTCTCTTTCTCCCACTTCACTTCCTGTCTGCTCTACACTGGTCTATCGTTATAAAATTATTCTTAGGAGATCTATACAGATGGAGCTGGGGAAGGTGAAGGTTTCTGCAAGCACTATGCAGAATGCTACAGAAAACACTGGTCAAGTCTTTGAATATTAAACAGCAAGCTCACTGGCTGCTGATGCAAAAGAAACCGATCAGCTGCACCATGTAGGTATATGTGATTACTGGCAGATTGGGTTGAGGCTAATCTAAATCTGTTTCATGACAGAACTTTGTATAGATGCAAGGAAAAATGTAGTCATATCTCACTCTATATTGCACGCAGAAATGATTAAATGAAAGAGGAGAAGGAGGGAGGAAAGGAAGATGCAGAAAGCAAGCTTATTAAAATCTCTATTACACAGAAACTGCCTGTCCATACAGTATGTCCTTTATGCTACTTGCGCTGATCCTTTCCTTATCCTTATTTCAGCATTTCCATCCATCTATAACAGCATAGCTCCTCGCCGCCTCAGTGCTAATTCTGCTGCTCATTGCACCACAGTGACCCCTTCAGCACTAATAGCTTCCCATGATCTGATATGATGTTAATTCTGCTGTCTATTGCACTTCTGTGACCCCTTCAAAGATAAAAAGGTTCCCAGGCAACATCTGCATAACTAAAGAGACTCTGATCAATCTGTCTGAGCTTTTTTCTTGTTGTCTACTTCATAATTATTAACAGTAAGGCACTATGGGGGGGGTCTGATTCACAATGGTGTTTCATGGTACAAGCGCGACTCAGCCAAAAATGACACCTTGCTACCCCTACGGAGCAGTGGATTGTAGGACATTTATCTCTGCTGTACTAATCAATCAAGTTAAATGAAAGCAGGAATAAATCAGACATCCAGCCAGGCACAGTCATTCATCAGGGTACAGAGTTGTCCTCTGAGAAATGAACTCTCACTCAAACACACACACACATATACACACAGATATACGCTAACACCCCAATGAGGGAGTTACACTAAGAGATGGGTTTGATATGCATGTGTGTGTGCTTGGATGTCTAAAGGAAAAAATGTGTGAGTGTGTGTCGGTTTTAATTCCTTTGCACTTTGCTTTGGGCACATCACGCTCATCATAATAACTAATGTACGCTGGCTGCAACTGTTGACAAAAGCCATCGAACCAGCTTAAACTGGAGTGGCAGATTAACCGTATGTTTTATGGAGGCTATTCAGATGCATGTTAATAATTTCCAGAACACACAGACAAAAAGACAATTTCTGGAAAAAATAAAAGCTTATAAAACCAATTTCGGGAGGAGTGCACGTAGGTAATCATTACCAATCTCCGCCTCTCCAATCTTCCATTTATTTCATCTCTAGCCTCGCCCTATAAATAATCAGATCTCCTTCCTTCCGTATCTCGATCTTAGTATCCCACCTCCTCCCCAGCTCCTCCTCATATTCGCCAGAGGAAGCACTGAGGGTTAGTAACTGGCTGTCCGCCTCCTTCCTCTCCCAAGTCCGTATTTGTCAGAGTATTTTCCCTGGGCAGCACGCCAAACAAGCTTCGCTTACGTTTAATTACCAACAAGTACGAACTCATGAAATAATATATAAAAAGCTGAAATTAGTTGCTTACAACCAATTCAACAGATATTGAGCCAATAAATGGATAAAATTATTGTTATTGTAATATGAGTTTATTTGCAAAGGAATAGTTTTTATTTTTTTAAATAAATACTTTAACTCAGCAAATATGCATTTAATTAATCAAAAGAGACAGTACATTTGTAAAAACAATCAGCATCTTAGAATGATTTCTGTTATTTGACACTGAAGTTCAGTATTGCTATTCCAGGAAAAAATAATACTTTTTAATCTATTCAAATAAAAAAACTGTACTAATATTTTACAGTATTACTGTAATGATGTATTCTTGAACAAATAAATGCAGCCTCCTGAACCAAAATCTTAAAGGTAGTGTGGTTGTTTTAAAAAATAAATAAATGTATCAATACTGTAACTACATAATGTTAACAACTTTTTAAATATAATACTAAATTGTTAATATGTCTCAATAACTATTGGATAATTGTTATATTAAAAAAAAAATTATATATATATATGTTTGTTTTAATTAATTAAATTAATCAAACTTTTTTGTGTAAATTGATGGCTTTAAGAACAACACCCAGAACCGCAAACTGAAATCTCCTTTAGCTATAGTGCTCACTTTTCCGTTCAGTAAATAATTTTAGGGAATCTAATTGATATTAATGAATTATGATTTTATAATGTGTCTCTCCACTATTCAGAACATTCTTGAAGAAGACACCAATATGAATGAATGATTAAGTACAATTGCCACTTACTGTACTCAAATACCGATATTAATTTAATGCTGTAGCACAAAGCTGAACAGACCATGTGCCTACTTATAGATAGTATCCTTTATTAAAATCAAAACATCTCATGAATATTTGAGCAAGCATTTCCATATTCTAAGCATTTGCACCACTGCAGGCGACAGGAGCCCGGAATACCACCATGTGTGACAATACGCACCTCATCGTAAGTGTACCGATAGTCAGCTCTCTTTGATTTCAAATCCCACAGCACTACGATCCCAGCCTCAAATCCTATTATGAGCTGAAAGAAGAAGAAAAATGTGGGGGAACAAGAAAAGGAGGAAGATATGCTGTGAGTTCATTCAGGTTGTAGTAAAAAAATCATATCAAATAAAATCAAAATAAAATCATTAAATAGCTGTTTGGAAAAATTTCTGATTGTTAATCCAAAACATCCCTTCATTCTCCAACAAAATCAATGAATCAGACAAAACATTCTGTTCAAAACTTTGGAAGAAAGAGGAAGTTTTTTGAAGGCCGATGACGATATCAATTTCTTGAAAAGCATTTGTTTAAATGATATAAAGGCGTATTTGCTAAATGTTGATGACAAACAAGAAAGCATTATACATTTTGCTTTTCTATTACTAATAATATTACAGCAAATATTATAATATTGTTTGTATACATTTTAATTCGTTTAATTCCAGAAAAATATATTGGTCGATGGCGATATTTAAAAAAAAAAGCCAAATATTGGCCAATATATCGGTCGACCACTTCAAGAAATGTGCTATCAGCATAATTCAACTCTTTATTGTGAAAAAAATGGTTCACCAGAAAATGAAACCTTGGTTATTTACTCTTTTCTATGCATTTTCTTTCTTTCAGACTTACATTTTATCCTGTACTACGCAAAGTTACTATATGACTTTCTAAGATGCTTTTTTAAGCCTTATATCTTCAGTCTTGAGTTGTAAATACATGAGAATGAGTGGTCAGAAGATTCATCAAAATATCTTTTAAATAAGACATGTCTCCTGTAATCTGAGCTCAAACCCTTTTTGTTTTTAAAGATGCAGTGATAGTATTGAATGAATTGATAAAATGACAGAGTTCTGTCAGTCAAGAGGCAGGGACAGTGTGTTTTAGGACTTTAAGACCCATTAAGAACTGAGTGGACGTATTATGGATCGATGCTCTGTTTAGGGGCAGAAGCCGGATGGGGGAGAGAGAGTGGATCATCACTGTAAAGGCGCCTATGAGGAGCTCCCAGCTGCCAGAGAAAGAGACAGACAGTTTGTCATCCATACAAAAGCAAAACCCCAGCAGGTGTGTGCCGGTCTCTGCTCCCCTCTGACTGTGTGCTGGCAATTAGTGAAGGTAAAATGAATGTATAAAAAGGTGCATTTGGAAGTAGTTGGAGAATTTGTTCATCTCCTTTATATCCCCTCGATCATTTGTTTTCAAAAACAACATAATTTGCTAACAAGCTGTGTGAGATTAGACCCAATTACTGAACTGTGCTGCACTGTAGGAAAGAAATGTCTTATAAGTTCAGAATGGAAAAAACAAGAGCTTTGTGCGAAGTAAGGGAAATGAATTATTCATGTCAGGAAGTGTTGATTTGTTTTCATGCAGTTGTGTAGGCATCGCCTTACCTTGCCCTCATCCATAGGATTGTCACTAATGTGAACGACTGGGCCGGGGTGGGCCTTGGAGGACCTGTGAGAGAAATACAAGTTTGGGATTGGTGTTAGTCGAGAAGACAGGATAGAGAAGTTCAAACACAGAATGGAAAATGTATGAAGACAGATCCTTGGGGATCTGTATGTTTGACTGTGTGAAATAGAGAGGAACTTCTGTTTAAAGTAGTAGAACTTTCAACAAGACAAGCATATATTTGATTTTTTAAAAAAAATACAGTAAAGACAGTAATATTGTAAAATATTATCACAATTTATGATAAGCTTTTCATTTTAATATATGTTTTTTAAATATAATTTATGTCTGAGATTCTGTGAATTTTTAGCTGCCATTACTCCAGTCTTTACTGTCATATGCTCTGGTAATTACTAAAAAAAAGACTCCAAACTTTTGAATTGTAGTGCATGTTGTAATTTAGACTTATATGGTGTGTTTATCAGTATGTTTCCCAGCATGCACCAAAGATTAAGTAAATAAGTATGGACAGTCTGGTATGCCATACAACTAATAAAAAAAAAGTTTGTCATACAGATCCGCTATCAAACAGAATATATTATAAATCATTTAATATTAATCTCTATTGGACGACAATCCCTATCAACACACACAAACACTTGGATACGCACTTATTCCCAACACATAAATATCCCACAGATAGCTTAGCACCCAAACCCACCGCCAAATATCCTCAATTAAACAACAAAATATCTATAAACCATGATATATTCTATACAGAGAGTTTTTCATAACAATGCCAATCCCCCAAAAGATTTGATGGCATGCTTTTAGATAAGATGTCAGCACTGACCGGGATCAAAGAGATTTATCACTACTAAAATGGGCTATTTCCCATAAAAATATCTTCTTTAACAATACATTACAAAATCCAAGAGTGGGATTCTTGCCATGCATAGCTGTTCAAAAGGAAAGGGTTTTACATAATGCATGGAATAATTCATGACAGGCTCCTATAGAGGCATCTTATATTTGATGTTGTTGAACTGAAACCAACCTAATCTGAATTTTTCCATCCAGATACTTACTCCATTAGGTGTTTGAAATATGTCTCCAATGACATTCAGACAGTCAGTTTCAACCTCAAGATTATTCACAGTTAAAATTTCATTAAATACATAAAAGAAGCTTTGAGATCTCCTCGGGACACAATGGTGTAAGCGAGAAATTTTACAAGACCACTACTGCCCACTCATTTGCAGCCAATGAATAATATGCCATCATTACTTTGGTTAAGAAACAGCCCAATATATCAGAAAAAGCAAAATGTTTCATTCTAATAAATACAGGCCTGATAAAAAGGCTGCGTACTGATAAGCCTATTCACAAATCACTTAACAAAACAAGCTGCCTTGCCATCAATATGTGCTACTTCAGCTAACAATATTGTGGACGCCCATAAGCCATTGATTGTACTGGCAGGAGTCTTATTCCTTTGTACCCTCTGACTACCCAGCAGGCCAACAGCTTTCTTGACGGCTCTCAGGCACAGCCTTAGACACCTATAGAGGTGACAGCCGTGGCCTAGACAGGGGTCCTTCTCTCCCCTCCAGCTACATTCTGTTGAGCTACAGCGTGATGAGGAGAGACGGAGCCTTATACGTCTGTTACGGTGATGGAGGTCCGTCATACAGGGATCCTGATCTGTGTGATTGACAGGTACACACGGAATAAAAATCTGTAACACAGTGCCCCGCACCTATTCACCGTTACAAAATACAGTGAATTCAGAGTTTGCAACGTTTTACGTTCTTTTTATACATATACTGTAATTTGTATGGCTGCTTATTTTAAGTCTTTTTTTTTAACCTCTAGCATGTAAAACATTTGGTTTTAACATAAATTAGTTTAAAAATGACTGAATTTATTTATTAAAAAAAGAGTTGTATATATTAGTAAATATTAAAAGAAAAGCACATAAAATTAATTGTATTACTATATGTTATCATATAGGTTATCATATTCTATGACATACTGACTAGGGATGGGTATCGTTAAGGTTTTAACGGTATTACTACTTTTATTGATACCATCGTTCCGGTACTTTAACGGTACTCTTATCTGTATTTTTTATTGTGTTTTTAATTTAAAAAAAAAATAAAAAAATATATAAAAAAATAACTGAGAACAGAAATAACAACACTTATTTTATTTTACTTTTTTTTTTTTTATATGTAAGATATTTATCTATAGCCTAACAAACACCAATGTTTAAGCAAATATTGCACAAACAAAACAAATTATTGTAAAACAAATAAGTAAACACAATAATTTTTTTAAAAGAATGGACAGTGGTTACAGGGGCATGGAGGTAGGCTGCAAGAGGACTAACAGTTTTTACCTGCAGCTTTAACCAATAAAGCTTCAAAATGCAGCTAAACAATCAGCTTTGGCTAATGTTTGTTTTATAAGAACACATTCAGATAAATTAGTTAACTGTGTTTTGGATTAAAATGAGATATCTTCACCAAACTCGGTACATGTGTGTATTATCAAGAACTTTGGTCAAGTTAAAACAAATTGCGCAGATCTGCAACGGGGTGGCACTATAAGATTGAAAAAATTGTTTCTGGGAAACCGTTAGTCCGATGGACTTGAAATTTGGTATGCAGTGTCTTTGTCCGATGTCCAATAAGGATCTATTAGGACATTGGCATATCTCAAAAAGCATGGCATCGGCCAATTCCCATTGATCACTTGTTAGACAAGGTTAACGAAGGTCAATCGGAACAAATGCATTGCATTCACAAGCTTTAACATATGTGAAGTAATCAGCCTTGTTTACATCCAAATGAAAGCATGTGTGTAATCTGCGGCTGTTTGCATCTAGAAGAAAATGTACGCTTACGCAGTAATGTTTCCTAAAATGGATGAAGACATACTGTAGATCATAGGAGAAGAATGGTTGACTAAATTATGTTATTTTTGATTTCTTTGCGCAAAAAGTATTCTCCTATCATTGCAAAACTGTGGTTGATCCACTGATGTCACTTTTTACCACGTTTCTGGATCTGGGATCATTTCAGTTGTATACCCTGACCCGGTCGGCTCTTAGACTGGCTTCCACGACTATAAAGCTCATACGAACTTAGTCTGGCCAAGCAACCTTACTACCCGCCTTCTGGGAGGCGGGCATAACAAAAAAGAAAATTGTCATGAAAATTTCTCGAAGTCGAACGATTAGCGGTGCACGCCATGTTTGAAATGGTTCTCAGACGCAGAACTGGGGGTATCTTACAGCTGTAGATACTATGTTCTTACAGTATAGTACACTGTGGTTACATACTACAGTACGTACACATCTAGGAGCTAAGGTATTAGGGACACAATATAAAGTGGAACCAAAAAAGGTAACCTATCCTCAACCGGCAACCAAGAGCCAAAATCAGTTCATGAGGTCAACGAGTACATTTGACACAAACTGAGCCCCATTTAGTTAAAAGACAGAGGGTGAGCGGGACAGACAAATAGGGAAGGAAGGAGCAGCGGCACCTACACACAGAGATCAAGGTGGCAAGCGTGTTGATAGAGTGACTGATGTTAACTACTCCATTCCCTAAACCTCGAAATCCTAAATTACGCTCTCTCCTATCCCTCGTACCTTACTTTAGGAGAAACAGGCTGGTTTTAGAGATCTGATCACCATGGCAACAAGAATAGGATGGGCAAAATCTCATTCTGTAATTGCCGCCCTCACTCTGCACTGTGTCTTATTCACCCAAGACACCTTATGATTACATAATTTCACCGTTTCACCTACATATACCCTCGTACCCACAATCATTTTTTGAGCTCCGAAATAATCATGACACTAAACGTACGTACCTCTTATTCTCACACCTTCGCTCTGATTGTGAGGAGTGCATGTTGATTTGAAGTTTAATTTCCTGTCATTAGGAAAAACCACAGGGAAAGAGCAACACAGCACAGCATCCGTTTCCATCCCTACCAGCTGTGCTTGTGCACGTGTACACGTGCGGAATACAAGATGCAATTCGCTCACATTTTAAGTGAGTGCATCCATTTGCTTTAAGCAGTAACACCTGTCGTGCAAATCGAGTCTCTGAAATGGATGTCATTTGGTTAATAGACTCTATATATACATTTCATAAAGGTGTCCGCTATATACTGTTTTAATGACTGTACGAGTGCGTATATACAAGCTCAGCATGCCTCAAGACCTACTGCTATCTGCTTAACCTTGACCAAGGAGATATCCATACATCAGTGTCTTTGTTGGCGGAGGTCTGGATTTATGACAGAGCACTGTCACACCAAAAGACATGCACAGACTAGTTGAATTGCAGAGACAATCTGTTTGTCCAGGGGGCACGTTGGCATTTGCTTGCACCCGGGAACAGCTTAAAAATTACACCACCTGCTATTGTAACCCTTGTAACATGCCTCGATGTCCCCTTGTCAATGTGGCATCACACCACTCCATTATGCCCACCTTTAATCCCCTGACAGTCCACACAGTCAAAGTGCCAACCTACATGCCCCCGTACTCTAAAACAACACCGCGCTACTTACACCTGCAGCAACGAACTGTTTTTTCTCAATGTCTGGCATGATGCCTACATCACCCACCACCACGTTATCATGCCTACAGCAGAGTGGAACGCCAGATTTCACTTTCTCAAACAGGCACAGACCATCTTGGTTAGCTGCTGTGGTGTAGCTACTACTGTGAATGCATTCTGAGAGCGTGTTTATGGAGAAGGATGTTTATGTACACACTTGAATGGCACTGATTTTAAGACAATTTCCTTGTTTTTGACATATTATATATAATTCATCTACAGTAGTACGAAAAACATGATGCATATTTTGATTTAAAAAAAATAATAAAGTAAATAATGCTTAATGCTATAGTTGCATGATATTCCCCCCATTAGAAAACTAATGTATTATTCCTTTAAAATTGCATTGCTCAATAAATAATATTAACCTCAAACATTGAATATAAATGAATTTTAGAAAAACAAATGCATTATTTATTTTACATATTGCTTTGCATATTTGCATTACATCATTTATTTTTTAAATGGTGTCTTTTTATGTAATATTTATTTAATTTTGATTCTATTAATGTATAAATCTTTTTTTTATCAGAATAAGTTTCAGACATTATTTTGTGCCCATCTTGTGGAAAGTACCTTTAACATTTATTCAATCCACTGCCCAATAATTATCTTCCGTTGTACTTTTAAATGGTGATTTATGCTAATTTGAGTTTATTCACGTGTGATGTACATATACTGACATATAGGTAGATGTGTGTGTGTTTATGTGTGACAGAGACAATAGAGAAAATGTCCAGCTCAATGACATGACAGTAAAGCCACGTTGACTTGCCCATTTAGTCTGCCACTAAAGGTTCAAAAGTAAAGGGCGGAGCAGCTTTCAACAATTGCCCTTCCTGTCACAAGGGACGAGTGTTCGTGTGCGTAAGTACTAAAGCAAGAGGCAAGACAGGACATCTGTCTATTCCAACACTGATCCGATCTGACACCTGTAAACGCATATGTGTGTGCGCGTGTCTACACTGTCTGGGTCTCAAAGGCACTGCAGCCTTTTCAACGGGTCAGGGAGGAAAACAAAACTGCTGACAAAATGTTAGAATGAATAATTGAAGAACTCGTGGTACCTACGGAGAAGAGCGATGGAGGGAGAGCAGGTGAATTGACAATTTAAAATGGCATTTGATTGAAATGATCGCTTTGTTACAAATGAAACATAACAAGGCTACAGGAACAATGACAGATGTGACATCTATGATATATTACGAATCAAATTTCTGGACTGTGAGATTACATTTCATTTCAAATGTGCGCGTGTGTGTGGTACTCACAGTTCAATGGCTTTGTTCCACATGATAGTGTATCCTGAGAGGGTAAAGGACTCCACATTCACAATGTGGATGTTTCCTCGTTCCGAGCCGATGTACAGCCATTTACTTTGGAAGGGCAGATGACAGAACGTTATCCTGCAAAAGAGGAATGTAGAGAGAGTAAATTTGTTATTATTTGTAATTCATAAAAGAACAGAACTGCTCCCATACTCAAAAACACTTTACCCAAAAAGGCCTCATATGTCTCCACTAAAAATTAGAAAGAAAGAATCTTAACTATCTCTCTCATCTGAACAATATATATTGTATTCCATTCTCCAGTGTCATATTAGGTTATTTTGCCATTAAAAAATAATAAAAAATTGTTTAAATATTAAGATCAATGCTGAATCTTCATCTAGCAGACAGAATTTAAGGATTATCGTACATCACGCTGGTTTGGCTGCTCAAAAGTCACTGAAAGATGTAACATATTGCTGCAAAATGAATATTTGAGCAACCTCATTTAAGAGCGCAGTGGATTAGATACACTGGAACTCATGCCCTTGAAGGTATCTTCTGGATTATCAAATCATTTTAGTTCGATAAAATAGTGGGAAGGTAATGTGAGGTAGAAAGATAGACTCTGCAGTCGCGCATGCATGGACTCAACTGCACACCAAAATGTTGACACCCATAATGTGCTTGATCGGACTTTCTATGAGCATGGACTTTTGCTAACAAATAAACAGTGATATCTTGGTGCAGGGAATGCAGAAAAATCATACACATTTACTTTACTACAATATAAAGCTGTATGATGGTCTTTTTAGTCACTTGTAAAGTTCTTGAAATAGTGAATAAATGTCCCGCTTATTAATTTTTGAGACCCAATAGAGATGTCACACAACCTGTGCCAAGACTTACCAAGATGATACCAAAGTGTGTCAGTATACTGTGATTTCAATACATGTTTTGTTCAAAAGTAATTTACTGGAGATTTCTTCAAGGCTCATAGACTCTATGTCAGCAATTGAATAATTTGTTCACTTGTCCTAAGCAGAGTAAGAAACACATCTGAGACGGTTCATAACATTTCCGACTCCCTCAAAACCTCCATAACTATGAAAGATCAACCTCTGAGAAATAGCCTTTTTCTGTGGAAAGGTAAGGTGAGCTACACCGAACACTAGCACATTCAAAGCCAGGACACGTTCAATGGAATTTTCTTCCAACCAAACATGTCTGCATGTAATTTACGTCATTCCTGAGTATAGAAATGCTTAATTTAGCTTGAGCTGCAGTTCTGCTTGCTCAACTCAAATGTACTTTTCTGTACGTCCCAGAGGGATGAAAGTGCGGGAAGCTCAGCTACTGAAATCAAAGACTAGGCTTCTGCTTAATCACCTCTAAATATAAATATTACACAGTTTAAGGTCTAAGCATTTGTTTTCTTCCCAAACTCACATGCATCTTGATGAGCATGTGCTTATTTAGAAAAGGTGGAGCATATGGTGTGATTTTATGAACAAAAGGCTTGTTTGTTTTGGTGCTGTGCAAACGGCTTGCCTCTCACCCCTTTCACACTCCTTTTTCCCTGCAGCACACACACACCTGCCCCCAACACTTCACACCAGCACCTTGCAGCATCATGAATATATTTATGAGTGGAAGAGTGTTGAGAGAAATACCATGCATCAAACTCAACACACTTCTTTCCTGTCGATCAGACAGATGCGCATGGAGAAGACACAAGTTGGACTGCTGACTGCTCTCTATTTTTCTCTCCCTTGAGAAAGGGCAAAAAGAAAAAAAAAGTATAAGAGGCTTTCAAAGGAAATGCTATGCTATTTAAAATGTAAGAATCAAAAACTCCCAACATAAATAGCTTTTACGCATAGTTTAAATATAGCTATGCAATACAGCTCTACACTTAAATCACAATTTACCCCAAAATGCTATTTTAAATTAATCATTGATATTTTTATATAATACAATTATACATATCTTAATATTTAGGCAAGTGAACATTTACTCTCCGTTGCAAAAGGTTAAGTAGAAAAAAAGTTACTTATTTGGGTCCTTCCTGGCACCATTTCCATAATTAGCTAATGATCCTTCTTTAATTAATTCATTAATTAGCACAGGAAAAATGAATCACATCTATCACTCCACTGTGAGTGTGCGCGTTATGAAACGCAGGGAATTTAATATGACATCCACACATCTACTCCAGGATGACTAGGCAAGATTTGTGTGCCACATCAAAAATATATTTTACTCCATTAACTGTTACTGTTTTTATACTAAGCTAATGATATTTTGTAACCTCTAAAACATTTGTATTTTTTATTTTTCATTAAGAAATTGCTGCTCCCTGCAACATAATGTAGTTAACCTCCGTCAACATGAGCCATACAGGTTTTCTCCCACCTTTTCTTTGTTTAGAAGGACCAGACACAACTACGTTCACAAATATCAACAGCCATCCACGTGTGAGAGTGAGGTGTGCATGTGTTCAGATGGCTTTTCTGTGACCGTGTGATAATGAGCTAAATGAGTGTATTAGCATGACAGACGGATGCCCTGCACTCCTGACATTTGGCTTGCTCTTTACTGATCCTTCGTCCTGCAGGAACACACACACACACACACACACATACAAGCAAAGAGCAATCCATTCAGGAACAGCCTTAAAAACATGCCAACCTCCCTGATCATTGGTCATGTTAAAGCATAAGGACAGCATCTGTAAAACATTGTGTCTGTAGGTCTTCAAAAATGTAAACGTTGTCTTTCATTGGCATCATATAAGAAAATTAATTTTACAGCTCTAAATGATTGAGACACCGGGCTCATAATCTACGACAATGTGTTGCATCAGGCAAGCCAACCGTATAAAACACACAATCGACCAGCTGCACATGTACAACACGGAGGAAAAGAATCTGCTTTGAATGAGCTCTAAATCATTTCCTCCTGTAAACGTTTGTAAGAGCAAATGTGCAGCATTTAAATCAGTTGAATTTTAGTTCTTCTTATGCGTCAGAATGGCTTGAGTGCAGCAAAAGCATTTGAAGTCAACACAGTCTAATATCTTTTTCCTCCGAAATCCTTTAATGCGCAATCTAGAGAGCATTTTTCAGGGAGCACTTTTCACGTCTGTGCCAGGAAAGAGCATTTTTTAACAGGCTGTTCCTCTCTCATCCCGCTCTGGTTGTTGTAACATCTTCCGACAGCTTCCTGTCAGAACGTCAGCCTCTGTGATGCCTACGCTGTCCTGACAGTAGGTCGAACTATGTTCCTCCCAAAAATATACTTTCCGAAAGAAGCATCCTTCAACATCACAGCCCACAAGCTTTTTGTGGGCCGAATCTTATTCCTGAAGGGAAGAGATTGTTTATGAATATGTCAACTGTGAACAATCAGTTCAATTACAATATAAATGACTATACATTTTCTTAGGAAATTATTTGATTGTCTTTGGAGTGTTACAAATGGTTGCATATATGATTTATTAAAAGTCTTAAACCCTAATGCTGAGCTTTGTACAAATCAATGCATTTCAGTAAGGCAGGGCAGAGGTGAGCAACTATAATATATGGAAAACTAATGTATTTTAACACTTCATATTACACCAAAATAATGTTATTTTTAGCATTGTCATATTTAACAGTCGTCCTATTGCAGCCTCAGGGGTAAGGCAGGTCGCAAAGGGAAACGCTTTCTAAATGCCAGGCAAACAGACACATCAGTCTTCTACCTATGACCCCTGCCTGTACTTTCTGGGGCAGATATACACGTGCAGAGACCTGCACACACACAATCACACAGTTATGTGGTAAAAACTTGTTCAACCCTGAAAGCCGCTGTTGGCGAGTTGTCACTCTCATCAACAGAAGCAGTGCAGATTATAAGTGAAGGGCTGCCTCATCTCTTATCAGAGTCAACAGCTGTCCAAACCGAATCAGAAGGTTACAACCTTCCTGCACTGATCTATAGCTATGAGTGTGATTAAAGGTCTCACGCATTCTTCAATCCTTGCCACAGAGCTACAACACTGATTGAAGTGTCCTTAGTATGAAAACGTCACTGTTGAGTATACCGTTTCAATTTTTTTTGCTTTTTAAGAAGACATACAGTGAGTAAGCATTCAGACCCCCTACAATTTTTTCACTCTTTGTTATATTGCAGTCATTTGCTAAAATCATTTGTTTTGTTTTTTTCATTAATGTACACACAGCACCCCATACTGACAGAAAAACACAGCATTGTTGACATTTTTGCAGATTTATTAAAAAAGCTCAGTATTTAGTAGAAGCACGCTTTTGATCTAATACAGCCATGAGTCTTTTTGGGCAAGATGCAACAACCTGGATTTGAGGAAAAAAATGAACTTAAATGATTTTAGCAAAGAGTGAAAAATTGAAGGGGGCCGTACTCACTGTATAATGGAAAATTGGATGATATAAAACAACGTGTTATGCAATTTAAATGTATATCTTTCATAACTCGTCTTCTATAAAAAAAATTCTGTAAGTTCTGTTTTTAACACCGCATTAGTATACATTTTTCTTTTTTTCCCCACTACTGTTTGCAAACATGATTACACATGTTAACTCGCCTCCCTGTGCGACCAACAGAGAATGACTGTTGTGTTCTGGGCTGCACCTGGGTACCACTAGTGAGAGAGCAAGTGGAAGTCAACTGGAATAATAAGAGAGTGAAAGAGAGAAACAGAGGTATCAGATGTGAGTGTGTGGCCACAGAAACACCAACACCAGCTCTTGCACACACGCGCGCGGTCTTGTATCGCTAACACTGATCAGCAGTCTACATGCACACACACGCGCAGAGCAAGTGTAGATTAAGTGACCGTGGCTGACCTCTCCTTGTTGAACTTGAGTGAGTGCAGCACAGCTGGTCTCTTCTGTCGCAGATTCCACAGGTGAATACTATCATCAGCCAAAGCACTAACCAGCGCCCCCTACGAGACAGAACAAAGAAAGACACACCATTTACACAACTTATGGCCTTTATATAACACCTTGTATCTTACATCATCAAGCAATCAACATTATATTTCTTTCACATTTTAGATTTATTCATATAACTTTGTTATACTTTTTATACAGTTGATTATCATTCAAATTTCTGTTAGACGCACTGTCTCTCTTACTGTACCTCGAAAAAAAAGCCTCTGACATATACCATACACCGGCAGAGATAACCTATTCATTCTGCAACATTTGGAGGGCTGGAAGATTCGAGATACAGTGGGTGGTGAATATATGTGTGTGAGAGAGAGAGACAGAACTGAGTGGAAAAATAAATCGAAAGAGAGACAGTGTGGGTGGGACAGACAGAGGGGTTGGAGGAGGGATGCTACCACAAAATATCTCCTTTCCATCTAGGCACTGGCATACTCAGACCATATACACACAGATGCTGCCTTTCCTCTGGTTATAGAGGCTGAATATAAAACAGACAAGAGTCTGTGCTTTGTCCCAGGTGTGTCTGTGTCTGTCTGTGCTGGCTCTGCTTGGTCTGTTGAGCCCCAAACAAACATATACACGCTGAAACTGAAAGTGCATACACACAAACATGCACTAATTAATGTGTGAAGGAACTCAGCATAACATTTTAGCTAAAAATAAAAGCTTATGAAGCCCAGCCATCTCTCACCTAAAAGAGAACTACAGTATCATACAGCAAAAACTTAAATCACTGAATTTGTAAAACAAGTATAAATACAGTACATCTGTCCATAATATTTACAAAATCACTCTAAATTAAAAAAGTATGTTATAGATTTCAACTTAAATAATTAAATATAAGAAATTTTACAGAAAATTACAAAAAATGTATAACAAAATACTTTAAAAAATTTAAGTATTTAATTAATATTTTTCTAAATCAAATAGCTAAAATAAATGCAACAAATGGTAATTTTATGTTTGACATGCCTAACTTTTGATACGATAACATTTTGGAATTTCCCAAACAGATTTCGAAGGTCTAATGTCAATAATTCATTTAATGCAGTTCTATTATTATTTCACATGATGCTACTAATAGATCACGGTACCACTAACACAGAGGTCAAGTTTGATTCCCAGGGAATGCAAAGACAGAAAAAGGCACATTTTGAAAGCACTTTCAAGTCACTTTGGATAAAAGCATCTGACATCCAAGCGGTCTTAAAATAGAAGTACAAAAAATACCATGTTCATGTCAGAAATAACTAGCTGATGACTGCTGAGAAGTCAAAATGATGTTTAAAATGACCAATTCATTTCAAGGTGTTTATTTTATACATGTATATTTATATATATACACACAATTTTAGTTTGAGTTTTTCTTGTTTTATAAGAATATATTGAATGTTTTACTTTTTTGTTTTTAATAAACAAAATAAAATATAATAAAATATATTTAAATGCATACACATACAATTTGTAATTAGTTAAAATCAATTTATTCCGTATTTTATTTTTTATATTGCACAACAGATATGTTGATTAAAAATAAAATATGCGCAAAGAGAGAAGAACTCTAATGTTAAATCTTCAACCAACCAAAGATCAACATTCAAAACAAATCAAGATTAACGCAAGAAAAAAAGTCTCTATAAATAGGCAAAAATTCCAGTGAACGTAGAGTGAACTAATCGCTTTGAGCACAATCTACAAGACGGCTTAGTGTAAGAGATCCCTGTGGTCTTGACTGTGGGCAACACTCTGGGGAAAAAATGGTAATATCAGCTTCCTCTGTAGGATCCCTCCAGGCCCACTCTGGAGGACAAGAGGGTTTGTGGCAGCAAAGGCTCTGGGTTAAGGAATCATCTAAGCCTCTTGAGGCTTCATCCTGGATTATTTAAACTGCATTTTGGAGCTCCATGGGAATAGGCTTTTAGCATAAGGTTGAGCAGGACCCAGAAAGATGGAAAACAAAACATGAAACACTCACTTCATTTATGAGAAACTGTAGCTGGATGACGGCTGCTCCGGTCTCGTGCTGACAGTAACACTCCACACCGGGTCGGCCGAATCTGAAAGGGTTCTGAGTTAAGGAGGAAATCCAGGGGAAAATAGACTAATAAGATCAGGACACTTCTGGGTCAAAATCGAAACATGCCACTAATTGCTTCAGCATTTTATAATTTTTTCTTTTACATGAAAAGCACTAAGTTCCAGTAAATGCATGTCAGTCGTTGTTCACCCTCTGTGAACATACAAGTTAATTACCTCTGCCAGTCTTTCTGGCATGGCTGCAAGCAATGAAGTCTGTCAGTCACTGTCAAATCTGCTCTATGATAGCCAGTAATGAAACACAACAGCTCACTTATAAACATTATAACAGTATAAACATTATTGTTGTTTTGACAACATTTTCCAATGTCAGTGTCTCTGAAACGACTGTCAAAAAGGTCCAAATTTACTAGAACCCTAAGGTATACTATAATACTTATACCATATTATCATCTGTGGCTTAATATAGAAATATACTGATAAAAGTATGATATTAAATATTTATATAAATAAATAGTAATAACATTATACAACCTAAATTTATAAATATGCTATCATGTATTATTTTTGTATCATTTAATTTGTGAATTGTAAACCACAGTTCAGAAAAAAGCACTGTTACTTGTTAAAAAAATGAACCATTAACACAATAAATCATTATTAATAAAAACCTGAATCACATAAAGGTATGCATCAAAAATATTCATTTTAATTAAATGGCAAATAGTTGGGGAAAACTATGTAATTTCTCAGCAGGCTCATTGGACGTCTGGCACGTGGTGTGTGAGTGTGTGTGTTTGTGCTGTAGAGATATAATTTGATGATAACCTCTACTGGGAACTGCACACACTCATATTTCCACAGAACAGAAAGCGAGAAATAAATGGAGGAGAGAGCAAGACACGTATATGCGTATGCAATCAGGGTGGTGGAAAGGGGGAGGGAAGAACAATTAAAACAGATTAAAAGAGTGATCACTAGAGCTCAAACTGTTGGCACAGAGACAAGATGCAAACAGCAATACACAAGCATGCATAAAAAGATGTGTAATAGAGTCTTACACCCAGGAGGATTACAAACACAGACACGTCTTATGTTTGTATGAGAGTATTATGATAGAAATGTGAATTATTAACATTGCATATTTAAATAAGAAATATAAATAGTAGATTTGATCATCAATATACAGGAATGTCACTTTTTTTAGCTTGCATTTTATAGAGTGCAGACAGAGCAGCCTTCATTCATCACCTAGAGGAAGCCAGTACAGTCATTCAGTGGCTCATCCCGTCTATCCATCACAGGCACTTTGAAGTGACAGCTACTGGAGGAAATTGTGCATGTCGATAAGGACACTCCCTGAATACTCTCACATCCTCCGATCACCTGTAGCCATCCATTTTGGAGCCTCATCATGTAATGAAGAAACACACACAGCACTCGGCTGGTATGGTGAAGACAGGGGCAATCGGTATGGGTCCAAAAAATAAAGAAAAAAGACATACGATATACTAATGAGAGAGAGATCATCAATGCGTGAACGGCAGAACAGTTCTAAAAATTTGCCGAAAACTTCCTGACATCACAAATGTGTTGATAAGCAGTAGAGGAAGTGTAAAAGGGAATGCTGGGAAGACAAAAGCACTGCTGACTCGATGCCCACATGCAATAAAGTCCAGTGGGCTGTTCATGGCTATAAAGAAATCACCCATTAAATCTTTTCACAAACAGCAATGAGCAGTCTAAGATGTTGCCATCCATTACTAGACAGTAACCATGCATTTAATGTATTAATCATGGCTCTGTTCCAAAACCTAGTAAGTTGTCTACAGAGGCAGCATATTAGGGCATTGTGTTGTATCCGAGTCCAGTGGCGGTGTTTAAGTGGGAGATGTTTATTAATCGCTTCTTATTTTAATTTTCCGCTGTTACTTTTTATTTGTTTATTTTATATTACACATGAAATGGATTCGTCTGCGTCCAAAATATCAAAGTCCGAATCTACATCCCAACTCAAACCTTCTAACCTCAAAATCTATTAAAATCAAGCCTCTTTTTTCATTTCTGTAAGATTGCTAACCATGAAGGCTTTACTTACTAGGTTTTGCAACAGAGCTAATGTCTGTGTGGCTATATCAAAAACATCAAGTCAGTCAAAAGTAGGCTAAAGGAGGGACAGAGGGAAGAGAGGGGATAAAAAAGCAGGAAGAAAAAGAAAGCCGCCTAGGGGGTCAATAGTGACGTTTATTCTGCTCTGACGTCAGGAATGTCCAGTCATGCTTTACCCTAAGAGAGACAAGACAACACTCAAACACATAAATATGCACATAGAGAGCTAACATGTTACAGTGAGCTCCAGCGATGCCACCAACTTACAAGCACACTCTCTCTTTCTCTCCCAAGCTCCTGGGAATGATTAATTTGTTTAATACGCTTTCTAAATAAATAAACTCCAGAGGCACGTTTGATTTATTGGGGTCCCAAACAATTAAAGTTGCAAGCACTGTAGCTGTCGTTGCAACAAACTGCCTTCACCTTGAGCATGCTTCAGTGCACATACGCTCTCAAACAAGCCACTCTGCAGATACACTTGACACGCAGCGTGCTCTATTAAAACATCCTATAGTCAGCACCACTGTAATCAGCTAACATGCAACCGGGGATGATTCATATTAATACACTTACTAATGTTTCGCTGTTTTTCCAGTGCAGCTCTGTTTTGGGAAAATTTGCATACGGGGACATTTTTTCCTCCACAATCTTGGCTTCCTTCCATGTTATATCTTAGCAGCTTTTATGGGTTGAATCAAGCATGATAGCTTGTGCTTTACAGTCATGATTTTCACATAATATTACAACACTGATGAAAAAGACTGCAAAAAAAAAAGAAATGACAGAGAGACCAACACAACAGTAGATCACACATTCTTTGTGTGTATGCGAAAGACAAACAGATGAAACTAATCAAATGACAAACGGACAGAATGACAACAGACGGACATGCAGGGAGACCGAGAGATACGACAGACAGCTATTTTTGTTTATGCGATCATCTGATAAAGAAAGATTTAAACAGTAAGAAGTATACAGGAGGACTCACAAATGAAAGAAAGTGCTGTGTGCATCATTAAAAGCCTCTCTCCCTGTAGGTGGGTGTGATTGATTCCTGGAGATTGGCCAGAGAGTATTAATGACCCTGTTCTTCAAGCTAAATTTAGATCTAGCGTTCACCACTCACAGAGGATGATGTAGACCCTCCAAAACACACACACACACATATACAAGAGCTAAGAAGCTGCAAAGACAAGAGAACAGCAAAGAGAGGGACAGGCAAAATGAAAAGCTAGTAGATTCTCTTGTTGCCAGAGGCCAAAAGAGAAAATATATAGCGCAAAGTAGAAGCAGGACACTCTTTAAACTTTCTTAAGGGCTTTCCAAAATCTCAAAGTGAAAACTGCTTAGTTGTTTGCCAATGAGTTATATAAGCTGAAATAGTTAATTCAAGTCATTTTTTCTTTACAAATCATATCAAATACCATTTGCAAAGATAATGCCTCAGTTCATATCTCAAAACTAGGTTACACAGCTTTTGGACTTTGCTATCAGACATTGATACAGCTCAAAGTGCTTCATCTCTTTCATACGAGTCTGTTAAATGTCTTCTGACTGTATCTCTCCTATCAAATATGCTTTGTGTTTAAGATGAATAGATGAAGACATAATCGATGTCTGAAAGAGAGAGAAACACACTGGGTATTGTGAATGAAACAGGATATTGCTACCCATGGGGAGCAACAAAAGACACTCTAAACATCAAATCAATCAACATTTAAGCATACGGTGAGACTGTGAAATGCTTATGATGCTGTGTCTGATACCCTACGAGAAGTCTCAAATTCACACCAGTCGTTATGGCTGTTGAATAAATGTTTTGATACAAAGTGTCCTATTAAAACGCACGGCCTCATGAGGGAAGACTAGACTAGGGACCGAAACGCATTAGTCCAGAACACTTCAGTCTTCTGGTTTTCAATGAAAAGGAAGAAATGAAACATACATAAGCCCATTTGCACTTAATGTAATTAGAGGATATTGAGATGTGCTAATATTTTACACGCCCCACATGTCATTCCCTGTTCAGGATATATGTTATGCAGTACATAAAAGCTAAAAAGAGTTCAATATTTAAAAAGCTATAAAACTAGTAAATTCTTATATTCAAAATTTCTTCAGAGACTTATATCTCTAGGCTTCTTCTAATTGAAGAAACAATCAAATTAGGTTGGCAGCATCAAAATTTAAAGGACATGCCCAATTTATTACCCAAGGCTACTAAAGTACATTTTTAGGAAAAAAGGTAAAAAAAAAATTCTAGAATACTAAACAATAGGTAACACTAACTATGAACTATAACTGTTCCCTTAATAAATTCTTAATTTGCTGCTTATTAATAGTTAGTAAGGTAGTTAAGTTTAGGTATTGGGTAGGTTTAGGGATGTAAAATAAGGTCATGTAGAATAAGGCATTGATATGTGCTTAATAAGCACAATTAAATGGCTAATATTCCAGTAATATGCATGCTAATAGGTGTAGCCATAAAATAAAATGTTACCAATTATTTCAAATGAAGCCATTTTTATCTGGGCTTTTGAATGATTTAATCTTAACTACAGCACCACATTTGAATAGATAAATGAATACTAGCTTTAAATTAATAACCTGATTTGCTAGAATGACTCAGATTTTCTCTACTCTAGAGATAATAATTTAAGAGAATATGGACACTCAAAAGTAAAGCTGCCTATACAAAATGTGGCATTAAAAAACACCACTACTAACTGGTTACTAGAAAACGATACAATTTTAAAAAGTCATGCTACATACAAATGGAGTTAGAAGTGTTGCTTTGGTAAGATTCTTCCCAACACTAAAATGTCCAAACAGACAAAAGCTCATGCTTTTTGGCAGGACGATCTACTTTGACAACAAGGTCATGGCGCAATACACTCGCAATAAAGATGGGTAATATTTAGCTTTTAATTTAACAAATGGAGAGTCAACTTCCATTGAGAGACTTTACTATGCGTTTTCCCCTGTGTTTCCTTCTAACGCTACAGCAAAATCAACTGCTCTTTCACTATCTTATCTGTCCAAGGACACCATATAGCACACACACAGTGAAGATTTCCAACACTGGAGCAATTCCCAGAGCACAGTGCCGATAAGCCAGCCATTAAAAGGATGGAAAAGAAGGAAGGGAAAAAAGAAGAGAAGGTGAAAACGAAAGACAGAGGGAGAGACAAATGGGGAGATGGAAGAGAGAGATGGAAACAGTGATGGAGGGAGGGGGGTAAATGAGAGGGAGAAAGAGGGAAGGAAATAAAAGAAGAAACGATAACAGAAGATAGAGAAGCAGGTATAAGAACAGAATGTCCTTAAGTGTTGGATGTTCTGCTCCGGCCGCTGAGGATTTAAGCGAGTTTTGAATTTGCCTCTTTTTTTACATTTGGCATAGAAGAAAATGATCAGCCGCTCTTCAATTAGCAATAACCACTTGTGAATAAGATGAAGGGTTGTCTGTGGGCAGTTAATCCAACCAGCTCCATCCGTTGGTGAAATTAAAACAAAGCATGAATGTGAATTAAAAAAAAAAAACGTATAAAAGCACTGAAACGTGAAAGTGAAAGAGCAAGACCGAGAAGGAGAGAAAAAAAGAAGTCATGTCACTTTTGAGTGCTTACAAATTGTTGCTGACCCCTCTCAACGAGCCCGAGGGTGAATCAAAAGCCAGAACATTAGCGAGCTTGTGCACTGACCCATAATACCTCAGCCTCTTCCAGATTCTAGAGAATTCCATCAAGGACAAAGCCTCTGTGTGAAGCCAGCAGCACTACTCAGCTCTTCCCTCTGCCCATGAGTCAGCATGCTGCCTGGACAAGAAACATCCTTCAACACAATCTAAGAAATGCCAACTTGCTGCACTATCTGTTCTTTTCTTTATCCTGTTCTCTTCCCTCTAAACTACTAATGCTCCTTTATTCCTTTTGGTTTATATTAAAGGGATAAGTTACAATTCTGTCATTCTTTACTCACCCTGTGAGTCAGTCTGATCCAGTATGACTTATTGTCTTCTGTGCAATTAAAAGGAGACGCTTCGCAGTATGTCTATGCTGCTCTGTTCCATATAAAGTGGACAGAGGCATATTAATGGGTTAGTTCACCCAAAATGACATTTCTGTCATTAATTACTCACTCTTGTGTCGTTCCAAACACATAAGACCTTCGTTCATCTTTGGAACATGAATTAAGATATTTTTTATGATATCAGAGAGACATCTGTACCTTCATAGACAGCAGTACAACTGAAATGATCCCAGAAACGTGGTAAAAACACCAGTAAAAAGTGATCACCATTCACTTTCATTACAAATTATTTCAAATTGTGATATAAATACTTTTTTGTGTTACCCATAAAAAAATAAATAAAAAAAACTTGTTTGGAATGTCTGGTGAGTTAAAGGAGAAGTTCACTTTTGAAAAAACTTTTGCTGATAATTTACTCACCCCCATGTCATCCAAGATGTACATGTCTTTCTTTCTTCAGTCGAAAAGAAATTAATGTTTTTGACGAAAACATTCCAGTATTTTCCCCCATATGATACGTCAAGCTTGACCTTTTCAACGTAATTGCGTATTACGTTACGTCACCAACGCGTATCACAGAACTGAGCAAGGCGAGCGTTTGTGCTTATAAAACTTAAACTTTTTTATTTATTTTGGAAATGACCGATCG
>JAUMHR010000030.1:1973942-1987622 GCA_032361145.1 Enteromius fasciolatus
TTTAATTCCAATTCCAATTCCATTTCCTTCTTTGAATTGGAATTGTTGAGTTCATTCCTGAATTGACCCCAACCCTGGTATACAGCATGTCCAGCGGTCCAGAGTTCTTACCATGCTTTTTATAATAACCTCTGGCTTGTTTCCAAGCAGCATAATCTGCAAAGGAGCTTTAATAGGAAACGGCTAAGAAAAGCATTGTCAGCAGAGGTTATTTTGTTCCTTATGTGTTAAAATTAGTATAGGTTTCGTAAAATATTGCAAAACATGACATTTAATCCATCATAGAAGGTTGGCAGTAAAAAATCGCAAAGATCTCAAGTTTTCGGCGGCAAGATAAAGTATGCAGTGTTTGTCAACTATATGATAGATAGATTTTGTTTAATAGCAATATAAATATAGTACGATTTCCATTTTGTGTAATAGAATCTGGGATATAAATCAGATACTGTGAATTTATCACAATTTGGGTTTACTTGTCAATTTTGTTTTATATTTGTATTTTGAGGTTTTCTTTAGCTGCTCTATATAAATCTGCTCTGTCATCAGTTACACATACTTTCTGCATATCTTTAGTGATTATGCAAACTTTTTAAAGCTGTCATTTAGCTAAAGTTGAATATGGTGCTTTGTTGAAGAAATATAGCTTTATAATTTGAGAATTCTCACTTAAGATCCAACGCGTGTTGCTGAATGAAAGGAGCCATTATGACCTCACAAGGGTCAAAGTCTGAAGATCATGGGATTATGGTATTATGATTATAGAATCACTTCATCACAGTGGTCAGTTAGCACCGATGGCTACAGAGCTCTCCATTCCAGCCTCCATTTGCTGCCGATCATTCTTAAATGTTCCTCCCCATTACAAAGGTCGTATGAGAGGTCAGCTGGAGGAGACATCGCAGATGCTGATTGGTGTGTCAGAAACCTAAGGTGGATGACTTGTGCCCCGTAGCTTCTTTTAATAAGACAACAGGATCACAGTCAGCAAGGCTTACACAGACCCAGGGGGTCTAGCAGAATAAGAGCTTTTGAATAATGAGCCATGGCATAAGGGCAAAAACATCTGACCCTGTTGGGCACCCATCTTAGGGTACAGTGCACGGCCTATCAGCTGGATAAGACGGCTGTAAAACCTCTTGAATAGAATAATGGAGAAGATTTCAGGGAGGCAATAGGTGGCCACTTTGGCGCTTCGTCTTTATCAATGATGAGCTCTATTCAGGACTATTTCTAAAATTAGTTTGGCATCTGAATAGCTCAGTACAACAAAACAGAAAGCACTGGATAAAATAAATCACTTGTTTTACTAAAGGCCTATATTAATGTATAGATTAAGATATAGATAACACTCAACTCAAGATGCTTATATATATATATATATATATAGCAAACGTATGCTACTGGTAATGTTGTTTAGATCCGCATAATAAATTGTTAAAATGCAATTATTTTACTTTTATGTTTTTAATGATTAGGCTACAGTTTAAAAAGTATAAGGATCATGAAAACAAATATTTAATATTTTACAATAAAGTTTTAAAATAAGCAGTGTCGTTCACTGTAAAAAGAACATTTAGCCTACTTAATGTATTTGGGCATGGAACAAAATTAAATGTCACAGTCTTAATTTCCATGCAACTCGTTATGGTTGATTTTTATACAGATTTATGGCCTTATAGTGCATAACCTCCGTGTAATAATGTGTAAATTAAGATGAGGGGTTGTGACCCGCACAATTACTCCCTGCATATTTAACTCTGTCTGATTAACGCGGGACGGTAAGAGCATCTCTCAAGTCTGAAGTAAGCAGTCTCATCATTGTAGCTCTTGTTTGTTATTTTGTGCTGCTATCATCATTCAGGTCAATGGGACTGAAGAGGAAACGGCAAAGGTTATCGAGGAGGGTTTAGCATGATCACTTCCTCTCGTTTTACTTCCTCTCTCATATCAGCAAACACACTTGATGTTTTTCCCTCTTTTGTAAATGATATGGAATGTATTAACAGTTGTTTAAGGCGGATCCATTGATACTCTCTACATGGTCAGAAATCATACGGCAGGTTCATTATATTACTCTGGTGCCATCTATCGATGGAATAAGATTTTTTTAAGCAACGCTTTGCTTAATGATATAAGATATGTGTTCGGGCGATCATTGCTTAAACAAGCCAACCATAAACCAGACATGTTGGTTTGCTGATCATTAGTTGTTTTTAACCGGTCAGGATTTTACCAGTTAAAATAGCTAAATGCATGCTTGGCCTTAAGACCAACTTAAGGCCACTTAACTGATTTAATATGTTTTCTGCCTAAATTTAACTAATCATTGCAATATCTGAAGAAAATCAAGCAAATTCAGCAGAGAAATCCATCACATGTTATAAGAGGGGCCAAAAGAGGGCGACATTGCAACAAAAGTCTGACTCCGACTAACGTTATCATGGCGCTTGAAACATGTATTGCGTTTTTGTTAGCAGACAGCTATGATGTTGAAGATTTCTTATTTTTCAAGAAGAATTCAACTCGCAAGCGTAGGAAAGTAAGGTGAAGAAAACTGTATTCTGTATATGGCTAATGTCGCTTTATGTGGTAAACAAACAACACGGCGCCTCTTTTAACACGCCGTTAATTTACTACAGCTTGCAACTGACTGACTGTACTAGAAATATTCCTTCAGGTAAATTGGTGATATGTTGAAACGTGGTTGTTGACCTTTTGCTGGTTGACTACTGACAATGTACAAAAAACAGCAAGTAAGCTGTTAGTTGAAAGCAGCTATAGCTAGCAACCAAAAATCTGTTTCTAAACCCAATGATGGAATTAATTATTTTAATATTGATTTCTATTTTAATAGAAAGAAGCTGAAAACCGAAAGTAATGATCCACCAAGGTAAGATGATCCACACGGTATTTGATATAATAATGATGCTGTTTATGCACTGATAACCTTACTTTGTTTCACCTATCAGAGAGGATGACAAAAGAGAGGTTTTCAATACGGTGCTGCAAAGCTTGACAATAAGTGATTTTAAGAGTCACTTCCAGTTGACGCCATCTCAAACTGAGGTATTTGCTGGTCCTTTTTCCTGCTGATCTTGTTGTTTTGTGAAACAAAAATGTTCTTTTTGTGTTTGTAGGAGTTGGTACGGCAGCTGGCACCTTGTAAATGGACTGCCATTAGGCAAGAGGGATGGACAGTGTGGCATGCAGTGCTTGCTAGTCTGTGGGCTCTTTCTACCCAAGAGTCTTACCACAGTGTAGCAACCCGTTTCCACATCACAGAGTCACTCATTTGTGATCAGCTGGATGAGTTCTGCACCCTGGTTACCAGTAAATTGGCTCATGAAATTCACTGGCCGCACGGGCAGGAAGCAGAAATCTCAGTGGTGGGGTTCCTTTCTACTGTGGGGTTACCAGGCACTCTCTGTGTAGTAGGAACGTGTTTCATTCCTATTGAGAAACCTACAGATGTGCCAGATCCAGAGGTATATAGAGATGCAGAGGGAACATACTCCATAAAACTCATGGCTTTTTGCAATCACAAGGGTCGCTTTACCTTCGTGTCTGCAGAGCACCCTAGAAATTGGCATAACTCAAGAGTCCTGTCAGCCACAGAGGTTGGCAAAGTATTGCGGGAAAACCCTGTGGCTCTGCTACATGGCAAACACATTATTGGCAACTCCACCTTCCCGCTTTCAGAGCACTTTCTGACTCCATTCCCTGATTATGCAACACTAGGACAGAAAAAAGTATGTTATAACCAAAAAGTGCAGTCATCTCTTGCAGTGGCACAAGACTCCCTCCATACTCTAAGATCTTGTTTTCAGAGGCTCAGATGTCTGCAAAAACATTCTGTTTGCCAAACCAGTTCAGCTGTGAAGACCTGCTGTATTTTATACAACATGTTCCTAGAAACATATAATGTGCCAGTGGGCCGCATTGGAGACGATGTAACCCAAAAACCTTTCCATGAACTACGCTACGGACACTCTGGAAGTCTAGGTGGAATATCTAAAAGACAAGACATAGCGGCCTCACTTGGGCGAACCACTAAAAAAAGAAAATGTATATACAAATATTACTGAAAAGTAATGTTGCATATATTGTGTATGTTTTATTTTATAAGGTGACTGTTTTGTTAACCACTGTAGTATGTTTATATGTCTACTATGGTACTTTATGTCGAAAATGTTTCCTTATAATGCATATGGTGAATTACAAAATTAAAAAGGACAAGTATTTGTATAATTAAAAACCATAAAAAGGATTTTCGACTACGTATTCTATGCGTTATAGATCCATTATGCAGCATGGAATGTGTGTTCATTAAAGTTAACAAAATCTGGTTACAACTATATTGGAGTCTTTGGGTTGGCTTAGAATCTGTGTGAAGGGCCCC
This sequence comes from Enteromius fasciolatus, assembly GCA_032361145.1. NCBI lineage: Eukaryota > Metazoa > Chordata > Actinopteri > Cypriniformes > Cyprinidae > Enteromius > Enteromius fasciolatus. Next base: position 1,978,342 of record JAUMHR010000030.1, read on the forward strand.
TAAATCTACACAGGTTAAAAAACCCCTTTTTGGAAAAGAAAGAAAAAACTCTAAAAGTATGAGCTGTGTAAAAACACGTACTCTCGTAAAGCGCATGCGTAGAACACGTACACTGCTAGGCGCACGGATTTGTCGTATTTCAGAATTTCGACAGTAAGCTGGGAGGCGTTGGTAACTCGCCATAATAAAAGCCCAAGTCATGTTGAACGTGGAAATCTACTCATTCTTTATATTACTGGTAACTTGAGGGCAACACAATAAAATAATATGCGTTTTTAAAAATACCTACCGATTTGTACACTATCAGGTCTGACCGCCAGTCCTAATAAAATAATACGAAAAGCCTTTTATTTTGAAAGAGAAGCGCTATCGTGGCAAAGTGTGGATGCTGGCTTCCCTCCCTAGCATTTTGTGACTAGTCCTACTACAGTGGAGCGACTGATAGGGCGGCAAAGCGGCAGAAAAAATCGGGGTTTAGAGCCGCTGCGAAATGGCTGGACAACAGTTTCAGTACGACGACAGTGGCAACACCTTTTTCTATTTCCTTACGTCTTTTGTGGGACTAATAGTCATCCCAGCCACCTATTACCTCTGGCCCCGGGATCAGAATGCGGGTAAGGCCCTATATGCTAATACACTACCAGCTAAGCAGTTACATGTCGCTTGATGATCAGTACTGATAATCAGATTGCCACCTCTACGAAGAATATTATCTTACATTGCACTAGCGTTATTTAATAAAACGAACATCGAAGGTAAATCTATTAAGGCCATTAAGGGCTTGCCTGATTGATACTGTAGCATTAGCAGCTGACCCCCCACTCAGCTCAACTACACTAGGGATATTTCCAATACTTTTTAAAATGTAAATTATGGATCATAATGTCAATACCTTTAAAGATTAAATGTAGGTTATATTTGAGCATTGCTAACATCACGCGCATGCTACCTAACGTTACGTTAAATGTAGTGGGCATCCGTTTAATATAAGCTTTCTTCGTATGTCCTCGTTTGTTTACATTGACAAACATACTGCTACAGTTCGTCATCGATCATTAATTGTGTATTTTCTGTCTGCGTGGTATGCCACTCCCACTAATTTTTCAGCACGTGCTATGAAATGTTGCAACGGTATCTGTTTATTTAGCTGCTCATGGTATGCTCACCTTCCTGTGATATACACTCGCATGAACTTAAACGTTTACATGCTGTTTATATGCACCAGATCGACATGCTATTCAATTTTCATATATATTTTTTCTAGATTCTCCAGGTTACAACAGAACAAAATTAGAAATGTACTAATTTAGTATCTTGGCGCAGAAAAAATGTTGCATTAAACACTCATGGAGAAATACATTATATATAAGTTCAATACATGTATATAAAGTTCAAATGTTGATTCAGTTGTGCACACAAGTATGCGGGTAACAAGTATAAGGTTAATAGGTTCTTGGTTTTTATAGACCTTTGTGGCCTACCAGACTGAAAACTTAAAAGTTTTTTTTCTGTATGTATGTGTGTATATAAAACCCTTCAAAAATTAATAAAGATGGTTTTATTGCACACAAATCAGTGTCTTCTATTTATTCTGTTATTTAATAATAACATTTTGGCATACTTTGAGGCAGCTTTCGTAATCTAGGTCACATTCAGATAAAAATAAAAAGGTTTGCAGTAAAAAGCGTCAGTACTACCATGCTCTTTAGACATTTCACTATAATTACTTTGTCTAATTTACTATGAAAAACTATTATACATTGGTACAGTACTGTTTTGGCAAATTTGTATGTTTGCATGTTGGTTGCAAACTAGATTGCACGGTGCTGATTTTGTTGTTGTCTGTTATGCGAATGAATTCACAGAGCAATTAAGGTTGAAGAGTTTACGACGAGTTCATGGGAGATGTCTGTGGTATCGCCTTCGGCTTATGAAATCACAGCAGAGCATTGTTCCAACACTTAAGTAAGTGATTATGTTTGTGTGTAATTAGTAAAAGACGGTTTAGGGGAATTAATCCCATCTAGCTTATTGCACCTGCTGTTATTATGACACACTGCACTTGTGTCCTGTCCATTTGCTGTTTGTGAGCGTTTGGTTTTCAACGTGAATAAATCGTAATTTGAATAGGCTTCTGGAATGTCTACTGTATACAGTGTGCTCTGGGCAATGAAATTATATAGATAACTGCTTCAGTATTATTTAATTTGCTTGCTTTGCATGATAATTATATTAAAGGATAAAAACATATTTTATAATATTTTAATTGTTGTATTAAGTGCTTGATGTTCTTAAATTATTAATGAATTTCTTTGGAATCACCAAGGGGACAGCAATGCTTTTTGTTTGTCTGGCAACAGATATATTATATATTTTTTAAATTTATGAATTTTCATAGTTAGGCAAGTCAGGATCCATTTGATTGTGATCGCCTGATTTAGCATATTGCTGTGACCCCTCCCACAGTGGTGGAAATGTGAAAAATGATATGTTTTACACATGACAAGGACTTCAGACACTCCTCAAATCTCTGCTCCAACTATTTAAAGAACAAAGCTTGCATCAGAGGTGTGGATTATTCAGAAATACCTTGTCTTTCATGGCTTAAATCTGTTTCCTTTGCTGTCGAGTCACCGTGATGCATAGCAGCTGCTGTCCTATTTTATTGTAAGTTTTGGTTGCAAACTAAAAATCTACTTCTCTGTCATCTTAGAAAAGCAGCCCTGTTGTTTGGGTGGGCAGTATTTCTTTTCCTGGCCTATAAGGTGTCTAAATTAGATCGAGAGTACCAGGAGTATAACCCCTATGAGGTCCTCAACTTGGAATCGGTAAGGACACTTTTATTGCTACCTCCTTTGAGGATCTTGTTCTTTCTCATTTAAATCTTTAACCTGCTTCTTCTCAAGATTGATATGTCCATTATGTTTTTGTTTAGGGAGCATCTATTGCTGAGATTAAGAAGCAGTACAGAGTACTGTCTCTGAAACACCATCCTGATAAAGGCGGAGATGAGGCCATGTTCATGAAGCTTGCTAAAGCTTACTCAGCGTAAGACTGTTGCCACCACCCGATTTATTTGTTTTTGCCTTTCGCATTTAATGGCATGTTATTTATAGCAGTTGCCAACTCATTTTTCTATGTGGGTTGGTGTTGGTATTGCAGTGTGTGATCATAGGGTGCAGCACAATGCAATTCATAAAAGCTTTTTTTTTTTTTTTTAAATGTCATCAACTGTGTGTCTGTGCCAGAATTAAACACTGATCTTAAAATACCCAGGCAGCACCTTTCTGTTACGTGTCAATATTGCACCGCATGTAATCATCCGGGTTTTTAAATGGTTGTCCACACTGATGCTTTCTCACAGTTTAACTAACGAGGAATCAAGGAACAACTGGCAGATGTATGGCAACCCTGATGGCCCAAGAGGTGATAGATTGTTTAACTTATTTCTAAAGAATTGTTCTCTTCGTATCACCTATGCTAAAATGACTCCGTCTCGCTCTGTATTTCATTTTACTCTTGATCAGTGACGAGTTTTGGAATCGCTCTTCCTGCATGGATTGTTGACCAGAAAAATTCCATGCTGGTATGTTTGTTTACTTTTTTCCTCAGCTGTCATTTAAGTTTTAACCACATTTAAGCATCAAATTATAATTGCATAAATGCCCCAAGATTGCAATAACTTGCAAAATGTGTTGACTTTCGCCCTCCCTTCACAGGTGCTGCTGGTCTATGGGTTGGCTTTTATGGTTATTCTTCCTGTGGTTGTGGTAAGCTTGTCATCTTATCAATAACTTTAGACATTAGAAATAATTAAAAACACGTGTTGGGGTCAGTAAGATATTTTTTTTCATGTTTTTGAAACAAATTTCTTATCTTGTAACTTTAATAATGAAAACAATGCAGTGTTTTTAATTTTTATATAATTCATGATGTATGAAGCTTTTATTTATTGTAGTATGTCCCATGGCTTGTTATTAGTTACTTATGTTCAGTAAGCATTTTCTGTTTTATGTCTTATTTCTAAAGGCTTTTTAGTTTGTTTGAAGGATTTTATTTATTTGCATTTAATTTAATTTTATTATTATTATTTTATTTTTGTAATATTGACTCTGGTGACAAGAATTATGAAAATTCTATTATATCAAAAAAAATTTTATATCATATAAACCTTATTTAAAGCAAAAATAACTTTACAGTTATTGTGATATAAAATTACTTCTATTGTGACAAGATTTTGGTCATATCACCCGTATTGTGAAGTATTATTACACTTTAACTTGGAAAGGCTAAATTTTTCGGAAGTATTCAGCATCACATGAACTTTGTGATTTGATGCCAGATTTCACCTAATTGTCAGTGTTAATAACAGTTTTGTTAATGTGTGAATCGTTATTATTTATTTTTTATCACTAATGATAAATTGAACGTATCCTTGCTATATAAAAGTATAAATTTCCTAAAAATAAAACTTTTAAAAGGTATCTTTTTGGATTTTTTTTGTACAAGCATTTTGGAAACCATAGTATAGAAACCTTTTTTTAGTTTATTTTGATAAACCCAATGTTTGTTTTTGTTCAGGGCACATGGTGGTACCGCTCTATTCGCTACAGTGGTGATCAGATTCTCATCAACACCACACAGCTTTTCATGCACTTTATGTACAAAACGCCTACAATGAACATGAAACGTAAGTTGAAGAAAAATATAGTATGACCCTCTAGATCCTTTAGATTCTTCAGACTAAGTCTCCTCTGTTTGACAGGATTGGTGATGGTGTTAACGGCAGCGTTTGAGTTTGATCCTCGTAGTAACAAAGAGGCCATTATAAGACCAACAGACAACATAGAAGTCCCCCAGGTGAAATGTTTAAACGTGTATTTTATGCAAAAGATTTCGAGTGCTTAACATAGCTGATGGTGAGTAATGATTGAAATGTGTTGTGTTTCTTTGTGCAGTTGATCCGGGAGCTGGGGAACATTAATGTGAAGAAGAAGGAGCCTCCATTCTGCTATCCTTATAGCCTGAAGGCGCGAGTCTTATTACTTACGCACCTTGCCAGGATGGATGTTTCTGAGAACGTAGAGGAGGGTATGCATTCACAATTCTCAGACTCAATATTTAATCCTGTAAGACAATTAAACCCCAACTACCTGTTGGGGGCAACTCATATCATTTCTGCATTTACAAAGGCTTTCAAGAAATGCATTGCAAGTTTGTGTGATCCCTGGGAATGAAATCCATGGCCTTTGTGTTGCTAATGCCATGCCCTGCCAGTTGAGCTACCCAAACAGATGTTATTAATGTGAACTGATTAGCCCTTTTTTATCTTCTGCAGATCAACGTTTTGTGGTAAAGAAGGGGCCTGCTTTACTACAGGAAATGATCAATGTTGGCTGTCAACTTACCATGATGGCAACCAGTAGAGGAGGTAATTGGCATTATGATATAATAAAAACAATATTGTTTTCATTAGTATATATGCTAGTATATATAGGGGGTAATGAAATTAATATTTTATTCAGCAAGGATGCATTAAAGTGAGAAAAACTGACACTAAAGACTACATTCTTACAAAAAATAAAAATAGTATGAATTCTGTTCTTTTGAACTTACTATTCTGAATGAAATGTATTACAAATTCCCCAGAATATTAAGCACCGTTTAACTGTTTTCAACATTAATAATAAGAAATATGTCCTGAGCGCAAAATCAACATTTTAGAATGATTTCTAAAGGATCATGTGACACTGATGACTGCAATACTGATCATCCCATTTCATACATTTTATAATTACAAAATTTACATTTTGTAATTGTCTTATTGTGTGGCTTTTTTTGTGAGCATGTGTGACTTCCTTCAAAAACATTTAACATTTTTTGAAAGGTAGTGTATGACACATGATTTAATAGATTTTTGCTGATGGATTTTATAGGGCTTCGGGCTCCCAGGCTGACATCTATCGAGAACTGCATGAAGTTGTCTCAGATGGTGGTTCAAGGACTGCAGGAGGCCAAATCTCCTCTGCTGCAGCTGCCCCATTTTGAAGAGGAGCACCTTCGATACTGTATCTCTAAGAAGGTACATCTTTCTCAAAGTCTTTTAAGGTCACAGAAGGATCCGGTAAAACAGTGTTGTTTGATACCCCAGCTGTTATGTTTTCTTATCTTCTAAATATGGCCCATCTCCCTCTTCAGTATAAGGTACGGACATTGCAGGATCTGGTCAGTCTGAAGGACTCTGACAGAAGAAATATGCTGAGATTCCTTGGGGAGGAGAAGTATGAAGAGGTCCTGGCGGTCCTCGGAAGCTTTCCTTATATCAACATGGAAACCAAACTTCAAGGTGAGATGGTTCTGCAGCGCTTGAACATTCATACATTTAATAAAACGCAATACATGGGATTTAATGTCTGTGTATGTTTCACTGCTCCATAGTTTTGGATGATGAGGATAGCAATAACATCACAGCAGGATCCATTGTCACGGTTACGGTAACCTTGTCAAGGAAGAGGATGTCTGTAAGTAGTACATTTGCGTATCCAGATGTTTAGTTAAGGGGTGAGGGTGTAATGCCATTAAAATACAGCGGTTGATTTAGAAGTTATGCATATCTTATAAAAAGTAGTTAGAGTCTGGAATAGCACATCTTGCAGTTGCAGCAGGCATCCACAAGAGTTCACTGCTGAGCTGCTTTGGTTTTTAGTTTTGAGATTTCATTTCAGCAAGACTATCTATAACAAAACGTTTTTTTGACCTTTTTAAATGCACAGTAACATTGCACTACATTTCTGTTTGTTTAGGAGATGTTTGAGAAAGAGGAGAATGCACCACCACCTACTGAGGAAACTCACGCAGAGGAGGTAGTAATGCTTTCAATGTGCATGTTCAACAGACGTCATTTAATAATTAATGAAAAATGCTTATTTACATCTTATGTGCTCATTATAATATCTAAAGGTTTATGAATATCATTTTGTACTTTGCAGCAAGGCGATGCCAAATCCAACAAAACAAAGGTTTGGCAAAATAAGAATAAAGGAGCTAAAAAAGCTGCCAAGTCCAAAAAGAAGAAACTGACCAAGAAGAAACCAGCCACCCAACTGCAAGCAAAGGGAGACAAGGCCAAACAAGCTAATGGCAATGTGGCAGGAAATGTAAGGGTTATATATTTATATTGAGATATATATATATATATATATTTAGGGGCGTGCGATATGATGATTTTTGATGGTGGATGATAAAAAATTTCTCCACGATCAGCTTTTAAAGAAATATCGTCCTATCGTGCTGCAGCGCAGGTTTTATTACGCATGACGCCCGTGCACACTATGAGTCGTCTTTCACGTCTGATGGATTTTGCATTTAATACTGTCAAAAGCACACAAGGGTTACATATAAACACGGCTAGTTATCTCTACAGTAAAAGTAAAAAGTTAAGAGAGAGAAGGATGCGTGCAGGGGTGGCCAACTTCGGTCCTGGAGGGCCGGTGTCTTGCAGAGTTTAGCTTTAACCCTAATCAAACACATCTGCTTGTAACTTTCTAGTGATCTTGAAGACATTGATTAGCTTCTTCAGGTGTGTTCGATTAGGGTTGGAGCTAAACTCTGCAGGACACTGGCCCTCCAGGACTGAGGTTTTCCAGCCCTGTCTTAAAGGAACAGTACTAAAGTTATTAAAGGGATTGTTCACCAAAAAAAAAAAATGTACTCGTGTCCCAAATGACAAAGATATTTTATCTTCACCCACTTTGGCCTATAATTTCTGTTCTTATGTCTGCTGTTCTTTTTATTTTATACCTTGAAAACGTTTTTTTTTTAAACCATAGGGAATTTGATTGGCTGTATTGCTCAGGCAGCTTGCAAAATAGTAAAGTCAACATGACAAAGAATGATAAATATAAAATAATATTCCTGGAAAAAATGGTGATATGCTCTTTTTGCAATATCGCACCCTTAACTTGTGCTACAACTGTGCCACAAATCTTTCAACTTCTGTAGCACCAGTGCAAAACGTACAGCCCTGCTAAGGCAAGTATATAAAATCTCCTAATTGAACTATGGCTTAGTCTAAGCCCTGTCTGTGAAACCAGGTCTTAAAATGTAAAAAGATTTCCATTTCAAATAAATCCTGTTCTTTGGAACTTCGGAACAAAAGTTTCACCGTTTCCCCAAACAATGTGGAGCAGCACAACTCATTTAACTTCCTGAAAAAAAGTCATGTGGCACTGAAGGCTGGAATAACGGCTGCTAAATATTTGGGTAAAAATTATATATTAAAATAGAAAACTGCTAGTTTAAGTTGAAGAAATATTTCACTATTCAATATTTTAATTGTAATTTTTAATACATTAATACATAATTTTGTTTTAATATTATTTAACTTTAATGTATTTGTTTTATTTTTAGTTTTCAGCTTTAATTCCTTTTTTTCTTTTGCTTCAATTCAAACTTATTACAGTTTGTTTGAAATGCAGTTTTTCTTGTAACGTATACTTCTTCATTAATACATAATTGTTTATGTATATCATAATTGTTAAAATCTGTCCTGAACATTTTGAACAGAAATGTTTATGTACGTCATATTCATTAATGTTAGTCAATTTTACTATGATTTTCTGCACTGTACTTAACAAAATCAAGAAACTTTCTCCTAACCCATGTGCTTTTTTTTAATTTATAGGATGTTGCTGTTGCATCAAAAGAGGAAGAGGATGATCTCTCTGATAAAGGAAGTGAATCAGACGAGGCAGAGGCAAATAAGGACTCGCCCAGCGAGAGAGATGAGGAGAGTGACAAGCAGAGTGACACTGAGTTGGACGAGATTACTGGAGATGATGAGGAGGTGTGTCATATCCCTTGGATGACTGACTGCTGATGGTAGCCATTGCAGTGCAGCTTTCTATAACCAGCATGTCTCGTCTGTAGGAATGGGAGGCACTACAACAGAGCATTCAGCGCCGTGAAAGGGCACTATTGGAGACCAAGTCTAAGGTCACACATCCTGTCTACAGCTTGTACTTCCCTGAGGAGAAGCAGGAGTGGTGGTGGCTCTACATCGCAGATAGGAAGGAACAGACGCTGGTGTCTATGCCCAACCACGTGTGCACACTCAAAGACACAGAGGAGGTGAGGCCACAACCACCCATCTTTTTGTTTCTGTTTGGAAGAGTTAAAAGAAGTAATAAAAAGGGTGAAATTGTGTTGGTCAAGGGTGTGAAATTTTAGTATTGAAAGTCATGAAAATTTGTGCAATATTTGATTAGTATTTTTACTGGATA
>JAUMHR010000030.1:1987722-2016566 GCA_032361145.1 Enteromius fasciolatus
TTGTTTTTGCAAATCAAAGTGATACTGTAAGTATGTAGTATGTATAATGTATGTATTTATATATGCTATTACAGTTTTTAATTTATTAATTCATTTTTCATATTTTCAATTGTGTGTGTGTTTTAATATTACTGTTTAGGTTTCATTCATTTAAATTTTCAGTTTTAGCTTTGAAAATTATTTAACGTTTTAAAATTGTAGTTAGCAATTTTATTGCTTCAACACAAACTTATTTCAGTTGAAAATCTTCATTTAATATTCATTCAAATAAAACCAAAAATGTGATTTTAGAATTTTTTAAACAAAATGGTTCACAAAATATTAATTAGAGAATCAAAATAAATGTTCAGTAATCATAAATGACTGGTTATGATAAAAAATAATCTTTTATGAATATTACGAATCTACTTTTATTTTTATATCTTCATTTATTTATGAAGATATACAAATAATATACAGAATTCTGTTTAAATATTATTTAGTTTAATGTATTTTTGTTTTATTTTTAGTTTTCAGTTTTAATTACTCAGTTTTTTTTTTTGCTTCAATTCAAACTTATTGAAGTTTTTCTTATAACGTATACTACTTCATTTCAGATTAATTTCGAATAGCCAAACCTCCAAATGTTTAATAGTTGTAGTTAACAGTTTGTGAATCAAATAGGGAATTAAATCAGATTTCAATGAAACTGGTTCAATCAGTCTGAATCAGAATGTTAATCACAAATGACTTGTTCATTCAAATCATTACTAAAAAGAAGTGGTTGCCCAAAAATTCTTTATTGTTCTGATTAGTTCATAATCATGACGGTAGTTTTTGCCATGGCAGGGTTGGGAGTGTACATTTCATTTTTAGAGAGATTAATTTTTCTTTAAAATTTTCTTTTTTTTTCTTTATGATTTAAAGTCTTTACAATAGAAATACCAAGGCATTTAGAACTCGAATACATAATGGCAGAAACAAATTACTAGTATTAATTGCAATATGGTGTGCTGTCATTAAAATGTAGTAAATGGAAAAATAATAGTATGAGTGAGGGTTTTACTGTGTGTGTGTGTGTGTGTGTGTGTGTGAGACTGGCTGAATGGCACTAGCTACACAGTCTCCTGCACAGCAGTTTTCCCCATAGCCTGTTGCCAGGCAACCTCCATACTGCAGTCTCTGTCTGGATACAGAGCAGCCAGACGCCTGTCATAATTCTGTCTGACACAGTGAGTGCTTCCTCTCTGTGAGGAGCATGAGAATGCAAGGATGTAAACAAAAGGGTCATAAATCACCCCATATTTCCCCAATTACTCCTCCGTATTAGGTTTTGCTGAGTTGTGTAAAATGACCAATGATTATCTAAACTTCCTGTTTGCCTCAGGTTGAACTGAAATTCCCCGCTCCATCCAAAACCGGAAACTATCAATATTCTGTGATTCTCAGATCAGATTCATTCATGGGATTAGATCAGATCAAGCCACTCAAGGTCGGTTATTTCTGTCATATATTTATAAGTATATAAGTATATTTGTAAGTTTTTAAAATAAAATATTGATTTTATTAAGTATTTATACATTTTATAAAATATTTATAAAATATTTTAAGATGATGCATGTTCAAAGGTTTGGAGTTAGATTTTTTTTTTGTCTCTTATGCTGATTTGGTGACCAAGAAACACTATATATAATGTATTTATAGAATAATGAAAAATCTATGTATTGTATATATCATATACATATATCATATTGTAATACAAATGTATGTATTTACTATAATATTTGTGATCCTAATTTTTGTTGTTGTTGTTGTTTCAGCTGGAGGTTCATGAGGCCAAGGCCGTGATGGATAACCACCCTCAGTGGGATATCCCAGAAACCGAGGAAGAGGAGGATGACCAGGAGGATAGTGATGGCATTGAGGAATCTGAGGAAGACGAAGAAGACAATGACTAAACCAGTCATTTCATGCAGACTTGAGCACAGCTCATACACCCATGTGCCCACTTATGCATACACACACACACACACACACACACATATACACGTGTTCCTACACAGCCACATAGCCCCAGACCATTGCCGTCTTCTGGGCCGCCACACACCGGAGGCAAACGGGAGACAAGGACGTTGACGCCCCATGTTCCTGTTCTAAACACTCATGAATCACAAATCTGTCCTTTTATTTCGCCAGTCAAAATAAGACTTAAAGAACTGTTGGCTATCTTTTTCCTGCGTTCATCCAGTCGTTATCGGTGGGCTGTCACAATGGTTATTTGTGGGGTCCAGCTGTGTTTCAGATTTTTCTCCACTTAACGAAAAAGATGTCTGACCAACCATTGCACCGGAAAAATAAAAACCAGAGTACCGCTGAAAAAACACGCACCTCATGACTGTCATTTTTCAATGTCACGTTTATGTTTCAAGGGCGTTTTCTCCTTTATCATTTTGTAGTTTCATGTAGTTTATTAGATACCAAATTTACCAGGTGTTACCACTTTTTAGGAGGCTGTGTGATGTGTAATCTGGAGTGAGCATGAACCACGAGGGTGTGGATGCGCGAGCGAAGGGTGTACTTCACCGCTGTCTCAATTTGTCACTATGGTTGCGAAGTGTGGAAGTGTCCCAATACATTTAAAAACCTTGACTTCTTCCAGCTTCTCGTCACAAGCGCAGGTTGTCTCAGCCTCACAAAAAAAAAAGACTGCAGACATTCCACAGCCAGATCTATGGTTTAGTTCTGATTTATCTCCTAATGTCACTGCTGTTCATGAACAAGCAGATTTCTTGGCACGATGTAGTAACATGGTCTTTTGAAAACCTAGGACCATTCAAATTTGATTGATTCATCCCAGACTTTTTAAACTCTAAACTGGAAGTTTGCCATTGATGCAGGGTACAGTTGTTACAAGGATGTTACCATGTTTAACATGCACAAGTACAAGCCTTTTCCCCATCAGTTACACTAAACCATTGGCCACAGTGCAGCAAAACACAGTTGTTGTTTTCTAAGTTAAAAATGATTACGCTTGTCAAAATTTCATCTTTAGTATAGTAGTATTTAGTATAATCTCTTTATGTGCTTTCTTTTGGAACTGAATGCCTCAATTGTAGATCCTTGGTTCAGCCAGATTTTTCTTGTCTTTTTGTATTTATATGTAATTTTGTTTTACATTCCACTTTCATCCAATATGAACGCCTTATTCGATGTACAGATTTCCTTGTGGCCACAAATATTGCAAATGGTTTGATGCAAAAACACCAGTTTGATTGATGGGAATAATTGAGGGTCTGTTTATTTCTGCAGGTTTTTCTTTCATTGGTTTTATGCGTGGAGGGATTATAACAAAGCTGGAAATTAAGGACAGGACTTTTGCTGCTTCTTTTTTTTGTGGATATGATTATTTTCGTCCCATTTAAATGTTATTTTGCACCATTGGAAGGTCTGACGGCGTATTGGAAGTGCTGATTTAGTGGTTGTGAAAATATTAGTTTGGTCTGTTCAATTGTCAATTAGTGGGAGAGGTTTAGCTGACTGAAAAGAAATTATTTGAAATGTAGAAATGCATATGAAATGTGATCTCTGCATTTATGGTTCTGCATTTATATCTCCTTTTTTTTCTTTTTTTAATCTTGAATTTATGACAGGAATTGGATTTTCTTGTTTGTTCCCAAAAGTTAATGTATGTATTTCATGGATGCGTTTTGGAAAACTGCAAATGCCATTAGAAAATCCACCCCCCTTTTGTTTATTAGCATAAACTTGATGCAATCTTTACTGACAGAGGGAAAGTGTCATATTCAGGCTGCATGTAACACACATTCACAACCAGTTTTATCAAGTTATAAGAGTTTTACAGATGAATAGACATTTTAGTATTATAGTTCCAAAAAGATTGTAGCCTCATAATTCATGCTGTGTACAGAACGCTGTGACTGAAGTGCACAGGTTATGAGAAATCGTGTCTTTACATAAACACACAGAGAAACTCACCGGCCAGAAAAGGGGTGAATTGCCTAGTAAACAGTATCTGCCACTTTTGTTTACAAGAAAACTGTCATTGTAAATGGAAAATATATATTATTTGTATTTAAATAATTTCAAATAAAATAACTTTTTAAAAGATTTTCTTTTTGATTTATAAGATTGAACGTTTCTTTGATAAATTCATGGTTTTTCACATCAAGAACATCCTAGACTCAGGGGTCCCCTTTGAGATCCCTGACATTTGAAAGAATACTTGATAATGGCCAGTTACTACAAAGAACATCCAGATTTTTCTCTATTGATGGTCCCTGATCTATAAAATCTACATTTTGATTCCTGCATGTTTACTGTTAAACAGCCTGGTTTCTGTCAGGCTAATATCTAACAGCCTATACATTTAGGTTTGCAATGTGGACACGAGTCGTTTGAAATAAATAAGTTCGTAAAGTTTCTGTTCCTTAATATCTCAGTTTTGTTTAAAAACTCTAAACGCGTCTTGTAATTTAAAATCTTGATAGTTTTTCGTCCTCGGAGTTAATTCGTATTCATCCACTTTTTTTTGCATCTTATAACTGTTGCCGTTATAGGAAAATAAATGTATTAAACCAACAAGTTTGAGCAAGGACAAGTGTAGAGCTTGAAGTTAAAACTCCACGCGACACGTCAACACGTTAAAAAGTGCCAAATAACCAGGTTCTCTGTAGTTTAGATCAGATAAACAATAATTCGCTCCATGATATGATATTGACTTGGTGTGCGTCCAGTCATATGTGCCGTATTTTGCTAATTTGTACCACCTAACATATAGGATAAGACGGACACGCTTCATATAGGAGTATTTCTGCAGGGCGAACCCAATATCAGTTTTCGTCCCAGTGACCTTGGGGGGCGTCCCGAACAGGTTGCGATACATATTCAACACCAAGCCAACATATGCGAATCTTTCTATTTTTTCTCCCCACTTCTGATTTTCAATAGCTTTGAGGACATGACCAAAAGGAATGGTGACATATATTTTTAACTCAATAAATAAATAGACTTCAGGCATCTCAATGCACGAAACCACCAGAAATTAAAAGTATGTTTATTCTAAAAAATCTGTAAAATGATTTAATTTGAAGAAAAAAAATAAGCAGATAAATAACACCAATTTTAACCAAATTACCGTGAATTGAGGTATTAAATATAGGATTACTGAGATTTTTCACAAAGACACGGCCTAATAAATTATTTTTCAATTCACGGTAGGCTATACACACCTGCACAGTTGAAGACGGCTAGTTGGCGAAATTATAATTGAGCTTACTGTAATTTAGCAGAAAATTTGCGTTGAATATTATTAAAAAAACGTTTATGTTCTAATATGGATTTTTTTTAAAAATCGAAATTGATTTGACGTGTTTGGGTTAAATACAACTTGGGTCTTCTGTATTTTATTAGGCTATATGTTACTTATGAGTCTGTGGACAATATAAAACATCAGTTTAAAATCCAAAATTCAGAAACGTTGCACCCTGTTTATTAGCGAATATAGCCGAATCGGAAACACTGTTTAAAACAGCCCGCAATCCTCCACGGAATTTCACAAACAAGCTTAATGTGAGCTCAAGTGGGGTCTGTTCCAAAACCCAAGAACCGAAGAGAGATTCCCGCACCGTATACACACATGCAGTATTTATGCAATAGATTTTTGGGATACAGTCGGATATCCTGTGTGGGTGTTTTACTCTACATCGTTTTGCATACCTAGGCGAAATATATAAACGTTTCACCATAAGCCCCCGTGGCTTGGCATTTAATTAGATCCCCGGGGTGCGGATCAGTTTGGCACCGTGTCTGCGTGCAAGCGAAACCGGCAGATTTTTATTTTTTTGCTCCCGGAGCCCTGGCCGCGGTCCTCGCGCGACTTCACTTCTGCACCGGCGGCGCGGGAGGAAAATCGAGCCCGCAGTCCAGCTGCTGCAGCTGGGGTGAATTGTTCTGCACGACTCCGGCAGGCGACAATCTAAGCGCTGCAGCCGTCGACAAGAGGTAACTCATTTTTCCATTCGCTGCTTTTTCCAGATGGCTGTTTGCTGATGCCAGTGTCATTCGAGACGTCAAGTTCGTCGATGCAAATGTGAAATGGCCACTGCGATATTGTCTGACTGGTGATTAATCAACAGATATGCTGTATTAATTGCGAGAACTTACTGTTCAGTACACGTCTCTCTTTTTTAGACGATCTTGAGGTGAGATGTACACTTACTGATATCACTCTGAGAGCTACGTTGGTACAAGTCTTTAATTAAAAAACAGATGATTCCAATGACATCTTCGATTTTTTTTGTTGGTACTTTAAGACAATGTGGAGCATAGCGTGCGCATTTGTTTATAGTACAGCTTCCTAATTTTATAAAATATAGAATAATAAAACATATTTTAGCTTATCAGGTTATTTTAACCACATCTTTTAAGTTTTTATACTTTTAAATACTCAGCATAGCTTGATTGCTTATTTATTTATGTCTTATATATTATCTAAAGATCAGTTTTTGATGGCACCCACAGGAAATAGAAATCACAGATAGCATCTTTTTAAGGTCTGGATTGTTTATGATATTAAATGGCAAAAACTCCTTATGCTTCTCAGATTTTATGCTGTAAAAATGCCCCCAGCTATTTAAAATGTGAGATATGAACATCTCTGATATGCAGAGATTTTAATATGAATGCGAAGATTTATGATCAAATTATATACACATGAATTTTGATGCTTTGTACTAAAAGTTGCCCAGGAATGCTTCTGAGGCAAAGTTGATACTTGAAACATTATTGCAAGAATTCTGATTTATGGAGGATGAAGCTCTGGACAATAAACATTTCCTATGGGTAGGGTTGTTTATGTGTTGTAGTCCGCTGGGAGAACCTATCTGCTCCACCTGTGCTTGCTTTGTTTCGCTGGAAGTTTCCTTTAAATACTAAAGGACTGCAGTTCAACGTGGGGGCGATAGGGAGATTCGTGAATAAGAAAGCTGATCATAATTTTGCTTTATTGCTTTCAGCTAAGCAAACATCTTCTTTTTTGCAGACGTAAAAAAGTAATGGGCTGTCAGGCCCAATTTGCGGTTCTGATTTCTAATAGTCATCATTTTGGGATAATTATTAATCCTTAAGTAATGTTTTTGGAAAAGAACAACTTCAGGGATTAAGCATGCTTGAAATGACTCCTGTGAAGGTCCTTTTCCCCCTTGACACCCCCCACTCAGACACAGTGCAGTGGTGTGTGTATTAACAGACCCTCAGGCACTGTGTCAGAGTGAATAAGTGGATACACACATTCTTTATTATTGAACCAAATAAGCCACTAGAGATGGACTGTGTGAGAGTGTGTTTGGTTACAAGGTTAGAAAAACACAGTGTAGTCACAGAGCACTTCAGGGTCATGGAAAAACAGCCCTGCCCTTTTAAAGTTTATGGTATGGTTCGTGTGAGGAAATACCGCTGAACGATAGATAAATAATTTTCTGTTGACCTTGTGCTGAGGCATCAGAGATATCAGCAAGATGTTGTAGAGAGTGCTACACATGGTACATAAAAATTCACACTCGTTCCTGGACCTGAAATAGACGCGATTGTGGAGTAATTTGCCCAAAAGTGGCTAATCTTTTTTCTTTTTTTGGTAGACAGAGTGCTTTCCCAAGTGCTGATACGAGCTCTGCAATTTTCTGAAGTGTTTCTAGATAACATGATTGTGACTGAGATTTAGCTGGGTAAAATTTCATTGAACCTGAAGGTCATTTTGACCATGAACCCTCTGTTTTTATGTCTGTTATGTCAGAACTTCCTCACGTGACCTCACCATTCACTATTCACATACCCTCCCTGTTTTTGATTGTGCTACTTTGAAAAAACATGAAATTGCCTTTCATATGCGATGCCTTTGTAGCTTGCCTTTTACCCCTTGGCTCCAGCTCTTTTCAAACGTCTCCTGTTGTTGAAATACTACAGTAAGCTGAAAGGAAATGTATTTAAATATCTCTCGCTGAATGTCATCCAGAATGACATTCAGTCTTCTAGTTTTGCTGACTCAACCTAGCACAGTGACATTGATAGGTAGAGCTCTGCTTTGTTATGTTTTTTATTGTAGATATAACAGGTTTGTTAAGTTTATCATAAGCAATTTATTGTTTATTTATTAAATTAAATTAAATATATTGAAAAACATACATTTAAATATATATTTTTTATTTTTTCTGGCCAAGCTGATAATTTTTGTCTAAATAAACAAAAAATACAATAACCTACATGAATTTATGCATCACATTACTATAATTTACAGTATTAGAAATTGATATTTTTGTGCTTTTTTTTTAAATTACAATCAGCTGTGTTTTTAAATTAAGACAGCAAGTTAGCATATTGCATATTGACTCCTCAATGTAGTAGTCTTCATCTTATGTGTATGTCATGATTGTAAACATTCAATTCATTTCAACATTCCAGAATGTGTGTGTATAGTGAATGTGAATCAAGAGAGTCAGTTTGCATTAGTCTTGGGCACAAATGAATTTTAATGTTTAAATTCTGAATGTGTTTGTGTCTCAGATTCTGTCTTTTGCTTTAAGTAATTTCTCAAGGGGAGCCTAAGCCTCTCTGCGCCTACAGAGCACAAGGGCAAATACGAATAAATATGATAAAATATGGATGAATGCTAATAAAGCACTGGCCAAGTGTGGCCCTCGCTAAAAGGATTATCTGGAAGGGCACACATTATTACAGGGGCAGCTGCTGGTCTGCTGTGAGAGCAAAGCACGCAAACTTCTGCATCCAGATTGCTCATCGCGGTGTTATTTATTATGTAATAACTAAACAGGAAGAGGGTTTAGTTTTGATTTTGTGATAGTGAAACACAGATCTCTTTTGAACTGATTTGTTGGGCTGAGGGCGATGGAAATTCAATTGTAAACTGGCTTTCAGGGTGCCAGGGTTTCTGGCTCATATCAGCTGCCTCATTAAACTACATAGGAATAGTTCAGTATTAGGGAGTACTCAAACCCCCGAAATACTTCCATCGGTCACTGTTTACAACATTTTGTTAGAATAGTGTTTTCGTGGCATTATCGCACTAAAAACTATAGCAACCATTAATTGACCACTGAAAAATCAAACATATTGTTGACTATTTTGCTGTGCACCATACATACAGTTAACTACTTTAAATATGCAATGCTCTATCAAATGCTGCAGTATTTTAAAAATACCTTTAATTTAGCAGTGATTAGAAATTTTTCATTAAGATGCATATTTTAATATCAAATGTTTCTCTTAAGCAGTAATTAAAATCATTTGATTGAGCTTTGGAAATGAACTAGACTGAAATGGTTTATAGGATGCTTAAATTAGGATAGTTATTAAAAGTCAAGACTTATCTTGTATTGTGTGGTGAAAAATCATCAATTCTCCTCCAGTCCAATTTTCCTAACAATAGCTCGACTGTTTGGCACAGTTGGCTAATTTGCATCTAATTTTTATTATTAATTTTCTTATGGTCAGTCGAAGTCTTTGCTTTTTTTAAAACCCAAATTCAACATCTGATTTTCATGCTGCAGATTTTGTGGCTGAGAGGAATGGAAATGGTTATTTGTGACCTTAATATGCAATAAATAGTCATTTTACAAGGCTTTAGGTTTTGTGGAATAAGTGTAAATAATACAGTAAGAGCTTGTTGCTGCATATATACATTTGTGTATAGTAAAAATACAAACTTGAATTTAATTAAGGCCTCTTTCACAAAATTAATGACAGCATTCCACTGGGACATATAACTTTGCAGTGGAGAAACTAATTTGCATTACATGTTTGGTTGGATCATTTTGAAATCCGCAGATGCCTGTGGTGGTGTGATGTCCTGACCACTTTGGCTCATCTTTACTTTGAAGATGCTTTGCATCGCCTCTCAGCTGAATAACAAACATGCCTTCCCTGGGTTTGGGTCAGGAATGCTGCCAAGACATATTCCTTTGCCAAATAAAGCATTGGTCTGTTTGTTTATTGTGCTGACAAAGATGCCTGAGAATTCAATAACTTCTTCAATACCCTAGTTTAGAGTTACATTGCATTAGAGTTACCTTACACTTCTTTTTCCGCTTTTATGAGTTAAAATTGAATTCTGGTTGGTATTTTGGTATTCTGCTGGAAGTCCAAATGTGACTCAGATAAAGCTGTGTTACCCTACCTTACACATATGTGGACTATTTTAACTAGACACACAAAAAATAATCAGTCAAAGATGTTTTTAAATTTTACTATTTGTTTTTTGCTAGCCGTCCAAGCCACCTTAATATAGCTCTTGAAGCTAGATGTTTCATAATTTTATTTTGGAAATATTGTATTTTGTTTAAATTATTTTGTTACTATTATAAATTAGGTGAATATTATTTTTTCCCAGTTTTTATTTTAGTTTTAGTTGAAGTTTAGTAATGTTGTTTTGTTCAGTAGCTTAGTAATTTTAAACGGAAATTAGAAATGTTTCTAAAAACAAACAAGCAAATAAATAAAATTAAAAGTATTAGTACTTTAAATTTAAATAAAAAATGTTGCTAAAATACAAAAATAATCTGTGTATGCAACCTTCCCAATTTTCTTCCCAAAATTGTATAACAAAAAACTGTTAGAATAGTAAAAATGTATTTTTTTAACTGCAAATCTTCAAAGATTTGTGAATATAGAAATTCCTATAGATTCCCACTTTTATTATAATAACATTATTTATAATTGATGATTACAATAAGATGCTCTTTTTTGCACTTTTCTATGCAGAAAGTGGTGGAACCATTGAATGTTGATTGGTTATTTTGTTCTAATCTGATTTTAGACAACTTGTGACCTTAAAGAAAAAATATATGTCCCATAGTGGTGTAGCTGTGAGTTGTATGATGCACACTGCTCTAATGTTCTTGTGTGTGTGTGTTTGTGTCTCCCAGTGTAATGTTTTGGTCGATGTGTGAGTCGCTGTGGGAATGAGACTGCGTGGCAGGGATTTGGAGGATTCCACTGTCTCCTGGATACCAAGCGTCCTGGGTGTGCAGAGCGTCAGGCTCCGCCTTCGCCTCGATCGTCGTGACGACAGGGGGAGGGGCCTTTGGCAACTGGTTGACTTGGGAGAGGAAGCACAGAGTGGGCGTCGGATACGAGACACGACGCCCCCTACTTGTTCTCAAAGTAAGAAATTAAATCATAATAACTACAGTTCAACAGCTGAGTTCACAAATATAAAATCCATGATTGCTCCTGAACTGCCAAAAATCCTAACAGCTTTATGTGGATGGCTAATAGTGTTGTGGTATGCTGCATAGTATCCTATCGTCAGCCTATGAGATCGTCGATACATGATTTTATCATGCTAATTAATTAAATTGTTTACTTACTTACTTGTGTTACAGTGAACTTCTAGATACAGCAGCCTAAATGAAATGAGTTTATGCAGTTTAAAAAACACTCCTATTATAATCAGTGGAGCTGTTTCTTATGCTTACATTGCACATACATCTGCTCTTTTTTTGTTTATGATGAGAGAATTTGCGAGAGAGCGAATTCCAGTCAGCGAAGTGCGCTCTCTACAAAAAAAACCTGGGGTTTCAGCGATGACTCATCTGAACGCCTCTGATTGGCCATTGCATTCATGAACTCAACGCAATTGTATGTGATTGGCTATAACACGCAACACTGTAAAAACGCGTAAAAGAAATCTGGTGGAACAAATAAGCTCTAATAGTAATTAGATAATTTTTTTTATTTGCTTGCTACCTTCGAAATCAAATCAGCTGTCGATTTGGGGGCAGTTGTGGCCTAACGGATAGAGAGTCAGGCCTGTAACCCAAAGGTCGTGGGTTCAAGTCCCAGGTCTAGCAGGGATTTTAAGTGGGGGGGAGTGAATTCCCAGCACTCTCTCCACCTTCAATACCACAACTGAAGTCTGCTCCCTGGGTGCCACAGCACACATCCGGGTGTGTGTGGTTGATCACTTCTCACTGCTGTATGTGTGCGCTTGACGGTTAAACGCAGACCACAAATTCCTATTATGGGAAACCATACCTGGCCACATGTAGTTTCATTCTTTTCATGGCTTTGGAAAACTTGCATCTGATGTTTCTCTACGTTGCTTTTAACTCGTTTACACAAGCTTCATTGTAATCTCTTTGTAAAAATGAATTGCTTCTGCTGAACTTTTTAAAGTTGTAAATGACAAACGATCCTGGAAAAAAAAATCAGTGTCAAAGAAAATGTCTTTGAATGAGTTTCAGAACACACACACCAATTGCCTAACCGCCTCGGACCAATGGTAGCTCAAAGTAGCCAAAACAAACTCCCCAAAAAGTTTGCTTTGGTCAGCCGATTCAAACTGCCAAAACCAACTCAAAACAAACATAGTTTTGGTCTGATTTTGTTGGAAATTACATAATTTCAGTTCGTTCTTCGATTTCGTTTGAAGTATAGAGTTAAGAGTTAAATTAGCATTTTTGAACCTGTTTTCTCACTTCTTCTTTATGACTGAAAAAGGTCAGATCTGTAGGTGGTGTATAAAATGCTGTTTGTGCATACAGAGACCTGTTTATATAATACTCAGGGTTTTATCGTCATTAGGAGGGATTTAGATGGTTCTCCAGCTGGTGAAAAGGACCTAGAAAGATATGAGAATAGAATAATTGGGCACAAGAGGGGAAAAAACAGTATTACAGAGGATAAGATAGACAGAAAGAAAAGAAGAGTGAGAAGATCCTCCATTCATTACATTGGACCCTGGGATTCAGCACTGCTTGGCTCCGAAAAGATTAATGGAGATTAATGTGTCGTTCTTAATTATTGCAGTCCCTATTCTCACGCTGTGTATGACGAAAGATTGATGTTCCTTCCAGTTTTTTGCTTTTTGGGGGAAATAATATATAGCACTATAATGGTCTTGCACGTATACAAATTTTTTGTTGCAATTTTTCATATTTTGATCATATGGTTTATAGTATCAGGTTTCCCATGTCTGTTGCTATGGCAACATGCCATGAATTAAGTAAGTAACTTCTTGTTTGTGAGGGGTAACACATCAATTTATTTATTTTTTCCCATCTTCACAAAACCCCTCCTCTATGCTAGGCGTTGGCTAGAGTTGCTTGCTTTTTTTCTTCTTTTGTCATTTTGGTTAGAGTTAGTAGATATGCGTGTGTGGGTGCACATTGTAACGCAGGTTTTGTGCATGTGTGCAATCAGTGGGAATGTTTTAGGTATAATTTCCAGTCAATGGCTGCAGGCAATTCCGGGCATGTGACTTTGAAACCAGAAAATTGATGATGGTTCTCTGTTCAGTTCACCTAGAGCTTTTGTTCCAGTCAAAGCAGCGTTTTCTCAACATGGCGGATTGTTAGTTTAACATTAGCGTTTGTGAACATTATAAAATGCTAGTTAAACAATCAGCTTTAAATCTGAATTTAATGAGGTATTTAGATTACTGTATGCTGTTCTTGTCAGAAAATAATAACAATAATTATAGATTTGGTAAATAATGATAGAAAATGATTTACTTAATTCCACATGCCATTTTATCTTGATGAATTAAAGAACAAATCCTAAATGTTTTAACATAAGGTAATGTAGCATGCTTCAGGCGTCTGTCCATCTTCTTCTCTTTCTCATTCATTTACATAGACACATACATGAACACACACACACACACACACAGTAGTTGTCCCTCATCTGCAGTGTTAATGGGTTTGAGATGATTGAGTTGCCACTAAAGATGAATCCATGACTTTAATTAACTTTTGATTTATTGGCTTCTGTATTCCAGGCATAATTAGAAATTAAATAAAGCTATCAGCTGGATGGGTGAATGGTGCCCAGCTTTGCATCAGCGTGTCTAAATGTATTTCACACTGTGCAGTGTCCAGGGAGACAGTCGTTTTATATTTCACTGGTTCTCAGCTGATAGGTCATGTTCTATGCTTTTGTTTTCTAAACCTTTTTTAAAAAAACGTTGATGCTGTGTTTAGGTCACCGCTCGGTTCTAATGTTAAATTCAGGTCCTGATTCAAAATTTGTAGAAGTGATTTGTATAGAGGCTTTAGTTCGGTGAATACTTGTGTTAGGCTAGCTGGGTTTCCAGCACAGTTTCCATGAGTTTGCTCTTTGTTTGTGGTCTGTGTCCTCTTAGTGGCCAGTACAGCTGCTCCCTAGAAACCACTGTCTCTCAGACATGGGAGCGGATGTGATTTCTGTGATAGCAGCTAGTGCTCTGCCAGCAAGATTCTTCACAAGTCCTAAAGATAATAACCTTTCTTTCTTTCTTTCTTTCTTTCTTTCTTTCTTTCTTTCTTTCTTTCCATGCTGGCTTTTATTTTTGCATTGGCAAGTGCTGTTGTCATAGCAACCCACGTTGATTATTGATCTTGCTGATGACCCATTTGATTTTGTGTACGTCTGTTGTAGTTTGAACTTTGCTGGTGCTGTTGTTTCTGTTCACGTGATCATGCATTTGTTGTTTAATACAATATATGACTCTTTGTTGTAGAGGGATTGCAAGAACAATTTATTTTCAAAAAGCATTTTTTATTATTTGATCATGCTTTTATTGTGTTTAACGGTGTTATTTTTTTTAGTTATTTGTAACCTAGTCATAATTACCCAACTGCAGTTTGATTGAGATTAATTGCAATGCACAATGCAATGCAACATGACTTTTAAGAATTATGTAGACATTGTATGTCATTTTGTTAACATATTGCCCTTACTATATTTTACACATTTTATAATATTGTAGTATTATAATTATTTTTTTAGCAGTACATTTATTTCATTCTACTGCAAAATCTAAATTAAATTATAAATAAATTATAAATTAAACCTGAAACTCAACTGTTTTGTTTGTGATTATGAAGACAAGCATTTGTGTGTGTGCGTGTGTGTGTGGTTAGACTTGAAAGACAATTGGCTTGACCTTCAGTTGACCTGGAAGCAGTTTGTCACATGCAAGTATCCATGAGGGAGGTCAAGGACAGGTCCGTTTGATTGACGGCATGTGAAGGAGAGAGAGAGAGAGTGTGTGGATATACCAGTACATTTTAACCTAGTGGGGACATTTTTTGGTTTTCATGAGGACCGGGCTTATAAATCATTCAGAGGATTTTTTTTTGATAATCTAAAATGGCGGAAAGTTTTGTTTTTGTGAATTCAGTTAGATTCAGGGAATAGAGTACAGTTCGTACAGTATAAAAATCATTGTGGCTATGGGATGTCCCAATAAAACCTGGAAATCCAACGTTTGTGTGAGTGTGTGTGTGTGGTTTGTGATGGTACTTTTATAGTACTTGTAGTTTTCTTGTAGCAGCGAAGTGCTGATATAGAAGGGGCCAAAATGTAATTTATTGCCTCACTGCCCAATGGCTTAACCTTTTCATACAAATACTTTTCCTCAATCTTATTTCACTGTCCAGCTTACGTAGTGGTTAATCTTTCTCTTGTGTATCTAACAACATTATCCTGGACAGAGCAAGTCAGCAGATACATGACTGTCTGTACACTAGCCAGCATGTGATAGTGTGTGTGGTACACGAGCCAGACCACCCCCCCCCGTCCAAACACACACACACACCACAGACTTAGGGAGGGCTACACATTCCCAGCGTTCTTCTGAGAGGTGTCGGAAGGGAAGGAGGAAGCTTCTTTCACTCTATACAGTGCTAGGACTTTCAGAGCAGTGCTGTGATTATAGTTCAGCGATAAGGGCAAGAATTGGAGGCTTTACCCACATGCACCATTTGAAATCATCTGCTTTAGTTTGTCTGCTTGAATGCATGTAGTATATGCACTCCATGGTCAGTGAAGCTACCTTCTCAGTAACAAGTGACTACTGAGAAGTTATTGTTATAGCAAAGTGAAAACTAATGAAACTAACATGCCTTATTATGGCTTAGTGCTCAAAAGCATTCAGGCAGTGTTTGTGGTGTTGATAATAGATGAGTTCAATATTTATTCTAGTTTGCCTTTCTATTTAATGTGGCTCGTATGAGTTTTTGGACATGTGGATTTTTCATTTGGTTAATTTCTTGGATTTTAGTTGTGCTATTTGTGGTAATAAAATCACTGTGTTTATGTTATTTAAATCTATGTGGCATATGTGTGTCATTGCACATGAAACACTTCGTGATTGATTTGATAGTAATCTACTTCTATTCTAATGTGGTGGTGGGCCTTCTGTGTTTAAAAACCCCCACCTATTTAATAATAAAGTGGGACTGTACAATTTAAAGTATGGTAATACCCTGATTATTCAGAAATATTCTTAATGTTACAAACATCAGTTAGAATATTGTTCTTCAAGCTTCTATAAAAATAGTTTCAGACAATGTGATTACTTTGTTTAATATAGAGTATGAAGTCCTTTGTATGAAATTTACCTGAATGGGAATAGTGTTTTCGAAAGCTGGGGACAGGCATTTATTTATTTAAATATATTTGAATATTTAGTAGTTTTACATTACCTGTCATGGCATTGTAAAAAGTATACATATTTTCTTGTTACATGTCAATAATTATAGAGTATAATTCATGTTTTTTTTTAGTTTTTTTTTTTTTTTACTTCTATTTCGTTTTACAATGTTTTGCTGTAGACTATAATAGCCTGCATGTGTTATCTTATATATTATATATATATACTTTATATAAAGATCTATACCCGTTTGTTTGTTTTAGCCTATTTATTTAGGTTTCTAGTGATTTGTGACTATACTTAGTGACTAGTTTGTCCTGTAGATGTAAACCTAGACGGAGATTCAGGAAATCCCGTTTTAACGTTACGTATCGAACATTTGTTATTTTTTCTTAAAGACTGTTAGTACTTTTTTCGTTTTTTTTTAAATTCAGTACAATTTGTATTAAATTTACATTATATTAATTATTACATGTCCATTAAGGAAATTGAATAAAATGTGTCATAGAAAACTGTTTACATAATGAGAAGTCAAATCTACTAGCCTAAACAAAATTAAGCCATTTGCTTTTGGCAGTGGGCATATAGCGTTTTGGGAGTCTTGGCTGCTCTAAACGCTGCTGTAGTGTAAATTATTCCGCAGGCTCTGCATCAGCTTATGACTATGGCAAAGGGAGGATGTTAGGCGCCTAGTTGCCATGACGACAGAAAGGGGACGAAGTTGAGGCTGCGGAGCGCGCGGTGGTATCGCGAGCGCGCCGTGGCTCTCTCAGGGCTGGCGGGGCTTTCAGAAGCGGCCGGTCTGTGAAGCGACAGAGGCACGGAAGCGAGTTTAATACGCTGTTCTTGACATTGATGATAACGATTCCGCTCTAGCGCTGAAAGCTCGGTGAGTGTTCATACATTTAAAATGTGTTTACGTGCCGCTGATTTCACAGTGAGATTACGAGTTAAGGAAGGAAGAGCTCGCGCAATGCAACGTTGCTCGTAAACATGAACACGCGCGTGTGAAACGGTGCTCTATTTTTGACGCTCTATTTTTAATAGCGCTCTCTCTCAGACATCTTTCTGGACGATTTGCCGGGCACCATTTTTCTGTCAATGGAAGTAGGATAAAATCTTGTAGCTGCAGAAAAAACCGTTGTGCGTTAGAAATAGATTAATGTAATTACGCATGGCCTGGCTGATGCATGGGATAGAGAGAGAGAGCGCGCGCGCAGGTGAGCGGAAATTATCTTATGTTTAGAAAGTGCATATGAATATAATTTTAAATTGGGGTCTCCCCTATTTGTCTTGCAATCAAGTTATAATGACTACTAAGACGCATCCTTTATGTTTCGTTTATAATGCATCACGTGGAATGTGCTGCTTGATGTTTTGTGCTGATAACTTTTTGTATTCTAACTATTTGTCATATAATCTAAAAATGTTTATCTGGAAAAGCAGAAAAGTAGATTCATGTCATTTTGTTATCTTTGCTTGCAGAGCTTCAAAGTGTCTATTGTCTGTACAGAATATCCACAGCGAATGCACTTCACATATTGCATTGCATATTTATCACCCACCCTTTAAAAAAGAAAATGGAAGTAGCGTGGCCTGTATTTAGTCACAGAATTAATACAGATAATTAGAAGGTAGCACAATAATTAAAACCATCAATAATTTTTCAATTGTATTATTATTATTATTTTAACTGTATTTATGAGAAGTAATTCATAACATGTATCACTAATTTCTTTGTCCAAAAAAATCATCATTTAATAATTAGATCCTAAAATTCAACCTTAGTTAATTGAGTTTCAGGGAATACTTCTTTAAAGAGGAAGGATGAGAGAGGAGGAGAGCAGGGAAAGCCGTCTGTCAGGGCCGATCTTGAGGCCAGGCGCCACAGCTGGAGGGGGAGGGGATGAGAGTGAATGAGGACTGGGGGAGGGGGACTGACTGAGAGAGAGAGAGAGAGAGAGAGTTGGAAGAGCAGAGGATAGTGAAGATGCTTTTATGTTGCTCAGTGTCTGTTTCATCCACAGTCTGCACAGTGTAGGCCACCTCACAGCTTCACCATCAAGCTTTTGTTCTTCAAATAATTCATACCAGCCCAGTTTCAAATGTGTAGGGTTTATGAAGTATGTTTTTTTTATAATGTGTAATTCTGGATTTTCTGCATGGTATATATTTTGTGCATTGTTTCTGTTTTTGAATTGGACAGCATTGCCGTAGTACTAAGTGCTCTTATCTTGTTTCCAGGAACAGCTGCTAGTTTGCAGGTTGCACTACAGGTTGCAGTATTTGAGCTGTGGTCATGTGTTTGAGTTGAAATCTCAGAATGAATACGTTAAAGCACTGACTGTTATTTGAATTCAAACTGTTTTGGTTGGTTTCATGTTTGTTTTTTGTTAATTAAGAAAAAGGGAAATTCCAGGGTTCCCACGGTCATAGAATACCTGGAAATCTGAGGCATTCTATAAATATCTTAAATCTGTGATTTATAGGCCTGGAAAATATATGGAAATTAGAAATATAAATAGAATTGAAAGTTCATTAGATAATATCTTCTTTTCTACTATATATATATGTGTGTGTGTGTGACCCTGGACCACAAAACTGGTCTTAAGTAGTATGTATGTTAACATGTATGTTTGTAGCAATATGATATTATGTTTCATAAAGATATTTTAAGATCATTTTTGATTAGTAATATGCAATGCTAAAGACTTTAGACAACTTGAAAGGTGATTTTTCTAATCAGAGGTTTTTTTTTTATAGTTATGCTCAGTTCTAAATTTTCATCAGCTAAAATTTGCTATATTGTTTATTTTTATATATTTCTTTTCTTTCAGATTACTAAAATTATCCAGTAATCACGAATGACTGACGAATGAAAAATCATGGAAATTCATTGGTCTAAAGGTGTGGGAACCCAAAATTTCATACTTGATTAAATATATTTCTGTGTATGTGTGTTTTGGTTGGTGGTGTGTTGAAGAGTTTTATCAGGAATTTATGGTTGGATATTAAAAAAGTTGTGGTTTTTGTCTTGGTTTTGTTTATTACTTATAATTATCCAATTAGTAGACATGTGTACTCCTTAAGCAATTCTTAATATTAGTAACGTAAAATCTCCAACACATGATGCAGAATGACAATTGTTGACTTTTTTTAAATCAAGAAAAACACGCGACCTATTGTATTAAAAATGATTACATATCCGTGTAAATACAGTTTAACATTGTGACATTGTGTTTTTCTCTCTCAGGTCTGATGAGTATTCCTGCTGCTGCATCAGTTCAATCAGGGGGTGGAGAGATGCAATCACCTGGGGCCATTAGCCCCTCCTTCCTCCCCCCCCCAAGTGGAAAAGTTCCAGGTCGCAAGAGGGGTCGCCCACCCCTGAAGAGGCACCCGGAATATCAGAGTCGATACCCAGAATCCCTCCCACCCATTAAAGTGCCTAAGAAGAGAGGGAGGAAGCCTGGCTTTAAGGTCAGTAAATATAAAAGTGTTTGTGTGCATCTGTTTAAATACGCGCATGCATGCGTAGGCCACAAAGATAAGGCATTTTCACTGTTCAAACTTGTCTACCAAATGCATAAATGTCATCAAGTGGTGCATTTGAGTGCATAATGGTGCATGTGTAACACGTGTGATGCTTTAGAGCAACAGAGTAATGCTTTGTAGGTAGGCCCATCTGATGTTGACTGTACAAGGAGGTGATAGGGTGGTTGTTCTTTGACTGATGTATCTGCAGTCTGCTGCTGCCGAGTTATTTTTAGCCGTGTGCCTGAGCACGAGCCTCATAATGTCGCTGCTGCTGATTTAAAGAGCAACACGCTACCACAATGTGTGTGCATGTTAGCAGATTTGCAGTAGACACGGTGCAAATACATTCTTGCTTAACCTAAACCTGATGGTTGTTGCTTTTTATAGCAGCGTTAAGAAGAGTTTATCCTCTGAAACACATATTTTAGGTAATTTTACGATTTCTTAATATGGCTATTTCCTGTCTATTAGGAAATTGTTAACACGCTCTGTGTAAAAAGGGTTAAATATAGGTTTTGGACATGGGGATCCCCAAAATTTGGTGCCCTAGGCAAAATATGGTCCAGTCTTATATATCTTGTTTTTATGTGAAAATAAACCAAGAAAATTTGGCTGCAGTTTAATTTGTGATTTCATTGTAATGGAGTGAGACTCACTAAATCAAGAACAAATAGAGACATTCGTGCTTTGAGTTTAACAAACAAAATAACAAACAAAGTACTTTTTAAAAGGTAAACATTAATATTTTTTTCACTTATTAAAGTCTTTTAGTGTGTTGCATTAGGTTTTTTATGTTATTTATATGATTAGGATTAATAATAATAATAATAATAATAATAGATATAATGTGTGTGCTTTTTTAAATAGCTGAAGTCTCGCTTGATGACTCCCCTAGCCATCTCTCCTCCCAGCAGCACCCCGGAGCCAGACATGAGCTCGATCCCGCAGGACGCTGCTACTATCCCCCACTCAGCCACCCCACAGGTCCTCACAGGTAACTTCTACAGACTGCCAGTTTGACTTTTTGCAGTGTTGCTGTGCCAATGCCAGAAACTAGGAACCTGCTCTTACTATTAAGGGAATAATAAAATGTGAGCATTAGAGGAATCACTGTCCTCAGAGGAGTCACATTATGACTCAGTGCTACCTCATTCGCTTTTTAGTGGTCAGTAGGGACTGTAACTGTCCCCGTATATCGGAGTTATGATAACTGTTATTTTATCAAGATGATATGATAGGATGTGTGTCTCTGTGGGGGACAGCCCAGAATTTCTTTCCTTATCTGAGGATGTATTGTCTCTTTTGTTTAATTTGTAATAGTCGTTTGACCTAATCCAATCTTACAGAAAGTTCTTTACAATAAGACTTTGAATTTATTAATGAAATGTATTTACCTAGTAATGATCAAAACTTGTTAAAGGTTTGTAAAATTTTTGAAATATTTTCTAAAGGTTTCTTATGCTTATTTTTTTTTTTACTGAAAATAGGAAAATTTTAAAAACTTTGCTTTGTAACAATTAAACTTCTAATATTTTTTATTTATTTAATGCATTCCTATTTAAAAAAAAAGTATGCACCCAATATCTGCAAATGTTTATGTATCTTTAATTATTTATATAGTCCAATTCAGCAGCTGATCTATGCACCTAGATATTAAGCATTCAAATATTGTTGTGCCATTGAAGACTTCAATACATTGATCTGTCAATCTAAACTCAAACTGTGTGGATGTAGCCAGTAATGATTCCATACAGCACAGAGACTCAATCTTTGAGGTCAGGACCCAGTGGTCTACACGGGCTGCCCATCCAATTGGAAATAACATCCATCACTAGAAGGAGAGGGAACAGAGAGAAAAGAGTAGTTGCGTCTCTTATTTTAAAGGTTAATAGGTGTGAGAGTCTTAAGGGACATTATTGAGGGACCTGACTGCTCTTGCCTTGGAGGCATTATCATCCAATTTATCTCTTTATTACAGTGGAGAGATCAATTCTGTTCTGCTACATAGTTTTTTTAGTGGAATAAATTTAAGTATTTAAGCCAAAATGAGCTGAGCATAAATTCACATCCTAACTACAGCATGTGTGATTTAAATTCTGCCTTTCGAAATGAGTGGAGGCTGCATCTCAATGCACCTGTCTGGTTCTCCATAAGGTCTACTTTAAACATGAGAAGATGTGACGGTACGGCTAAACTCAATCCTGAGTTCTCAAAGCTTAATCCCTTTGCTGCGGGGAGCAGTTGCTGAACAAGAGGCTTTTGTCTGCCCACCAGGTCTCTAGACTTTAATTCTTTGTACAGCGAAAGAGACACGCTCTCTTTTAGTCCCTTTAGTATATTTAAAAAAGCATCATCATGATCATTTTGTCCAGATGCTTTAATATGTTTGACAAAAGCATATTATCTTTAATTCTTCAAAGAAAGCATCTCACTGCTCACAAACCTGTGTTCCAGTATGTGTGTAATCTGTGGGACTGTTGGGGGGTCGCCAAGGGACTTGTTGCGGCTGCTGGTGGAGGTCATGACCTTGATGACCTGAGGTCATTGTTAATCTCTTTTGAGCTTGAAAACGTGTTTGCTTGTGCTTGTTAAATTATATTGCCTTTCCTAAGGTGTCTGTTTACATGTCTGGTATGTCAGTAATCTTGCTGTCAGTTATCTATTTTAAGGCTCTGTGTGTCATATCAGTCCTCCCACACTCAATGTTCATTGACTTCATCCTGTTACACATTCTTAAACACATGCACAGGCTACTTTTTGTGATTATTTTAGCCCATGGGCGGCACAGGGAGTGTTTGTGTATGCGTGTGTGTGTCTGACTCCTGGTCATGGCGCTTCTAGATGACAGACGACGGAGGAAATCCCTCAGCATGGCAATCTGTCAGATTAAAGCATCCGCATGCTGCAGACGAGCGAGGGAAGTCAGTGGGGACAGATTGTGTGGGAGGATTTGGGAGGGGGGGCGAGTGATTGGTGGATTCCTACACAGGCTGCTTTCTCTCTTTTCCTGGCTCTGTTTTATTTCTTTGGTAATGCATACAAAACCTATTGTTTTTTGTTGGGATGACCCGCTCATGCTTGTTTTTTTCTTCATTTGTAAGTCGTTTGAGATGAATGAATACATGGAAACGGTTCCTGTCGAGGGGGGTTGGTTTTATTTAGGGTAATCATAAATTTATTGCTTGCGGTTGGTTCATAAAACCACAGATGATTTTTAGGCATGATTTACAGTATTAGGTGTAGCTAAGTTACCTCAAAAAGATTTATTTGTGTTATGCTTGGTATTTTTTAAGTGTGTGAATTTAGTATTTTAATTACACTTCAGATTTAAGTTTGATGTATTATTCCTTTATCGGGTAAACAACTATTTTAAATACACGGGATAAAACACTGTTAATGGTACAAGAAACCTAAACTGTCACAAAAGCCGAGATTTTCTTTTTTTTAACGTCTTTTCTCCTTTGCCTCACACCGTTCCTTTTATTGCTTGTCTCTTAGGTCCCATGATAACGACGGGACATCTTCTTATATATGAAATAATGCAGTTCTCCTTTTCTGACCTCAGGAAACAATCTATAAAAGTGGTCTCAAATATTTGAAGATTCCTTGACAAATATTGGAGCATTTAAAAGTAAAATCTCAGACATGCACTGTGTGCCAATATTTCAGTATATGCGTGTTGCACGATTACATAGGCAGTCTATAAATCTTTAATTAATTTTTGATTGTTGTGGGGACGTTGCTTATTTTTTGCTATTCATTTAGTGAGCTTTTAAAGGTACTTATTGCTACAGTTAGGATACATCACCAGCTAACCAAATAAAATTATTTTCAAAACTCTCCAAAGCAAGATCAAAGCTAATTACCCTGCCTAGAAATCCAATTAACTGTGGTGCTTAACTTTGCTTTTTTGTTTCTCTAAGGTAATCAGATAACGGCTTGAATGTGAACTGATAAAAAGATATGCAGTTTCATATCATTCTTATTCCATTATAAATGCAGATATTGCTAATTCTACAGTTACTATAAGAAATATATTTCTTTCTGTACATTTCTCTCTTTTTCTTTTTCTAAAATCTCTTTATTTTCATTACAGTGTGTATCTATGTGAATAAGCATGTGAACACGGGTCCTAACCTGGACAGGCAGAAGGTGCTGCAGCTGCCCGATCACCTGGGTCCTGCCAGGCCCTCTGTGGTTCTGCAGCAAGCTGTACAGGGCTGCATTGACAGCGCGTTTCAGCAGAAAGCTGTCTTCACCCTGCTTACCGAGGGCTACGGGGGAGAAAAGATCTCAGGTTAATTTGCATGCCACACAAATGCGTGCCTCCGTTCTGATTATCGTTCTGCATACTGATGTCAATATGCATTGTTCAAAAGCTTGATGCTGGTAAGATAAAAAAAAAGAAGGAAAGAAATTAATGCTTTTGTTCTGCAACAATGCGTTAAATTGATCGAAAGTGATGGTATAGACATTTTGTAATGTTACAAAGGATTTTAAATAAAGGTTGTTCAGTTGAATTATTATTAATCACAAAATCCTGAAAATAATGCATCACAGTTTCTTCAAAAATATTAATCAGCACAGCTTCATACATTTCTACAGCATTTAGTGATATAAACTGATAATGGAAAATTGAGCTTTTCCGTTTACAAAATAAACTACAAAATGTGTTAAATATTTGTATGGTTTGTTTGTTTTTTGCTGTATGTTTTATCAAATAAATTGAGACTTGGTGGGCATAAGAGATTTATTTCAAAAACAATTTGTAATTTGAATTAATTTGTAAATAATTGTAAATTTAATTATGTGATTATTAGCAGGTATATTGTAGTGTTTGGCCATTTTAAGGTTATTATCAATAATAACTATGCCCACTTTAATGATTATCATATTACCATCATCTATATTAACTGATAATGCAGGAGTAAATATTTCTTTTTAAATGCATTCATATTTTAAATTAAGTTAAGGCATTTAACAGACGTTCAACATTACAAATCAATTTAAACAACTGTAGTACATAAGTGTTGCATATGTTAAAAGATATTAGCTTTTGCATTTGCAGACTAAGTGTTACTGCTTAAGTATTAACAATATCCAACAATGTGCAGTTTACTTGAATTTAAGACTCTGTTTCTTTTCCTCAGCCACATTTGATGGTAAGCAGCATTTGTTGAGTTTGCCAGTGGTCAACAGTGTGGGCTACGTCCTACGCTTCCTCAAGAAGTTGTGCCGAAGCCTGTTGTGTGAGAACCTCTTCAGTGACCAGCCCATCGCCCCTTCGTCGTCTCCCTCCTCCTCTTCTTCATTCCACGCTGAAAAGCACTCAGACGGACAGCCCAAGTCAAGTGCGTGCTCATCAAGCTTTTACGTGACCTCTGTTCTTCTACCCTTTCATACCCTTCTTTCACCATTTAATAGAGTTGTATTTACATCTGTCCCTATACAAGCGACACATAGTAACTTAAATGTTGTATATTAGATATTTTTTTGGTTTTGGTTGCTTTGTAAGTTGGCAATTTGATTGCGTCTGCACTCTTTTCTGTTGCTGTCAAATTTGCCCTTCTGAAAATGCAGAGGAGGCCTTTAGTGCAAGCTGAGCTTTTTAAGTGGCAGTGAAAGGTTGAGTGCCTCTGTGAGTGGCCTGTGGTTTGAGTGTTTAAATTCTGTTGGCTCCCTCTCTCTCTTCCCCTCTCTCTCTCTCTCTCGTTCCTGACTGAATGCGGTTTTGGAGCTCTAGAGATTAGACCATTAACTTTAGTATAACAGTGAATCTTTCCACACAGCTACACATGCAAAGGTTCTTTCATGACTCAATCTCATGTCAATGGTTAACGTGGTTAAGAGAGAAAAACCTACTCTTGAAGGTGCCTATATACATTGTATGTTTATCAGTGTTTCCTGCAGGCATCTGTGTTTGCTGTGGCAGAAACCACTGTCTACCCCATAATTTGACCTACATAAACTACAATAAAAAAAAATACTACAAAAATACTATTTTGGTTTTATATATACTCTGCCTGCTAAAAACAATAAAAGGGAACACTAAAATAACACATCCTAGATCCGAATGAATGAAATATTCTTATTAAATACTATCAATAGAAATCAAATTTATTAACCCATGGAGGTCTGGATTTGGAGTGGAAAAACACACTACAGGCTGATCCTTGATGTAATGTCCTTAAAACAAATCAAAATGAGGCTCAGTAGTGTGTGTAGCCTCCATGTGCCTGTATGATCTCCCTACAATGCCTGGCCATGCTCCTGATGAGGTGGCAGATGGTCTCCTGAGGGATCTCCTCCCAGACCTGAACTAAAGCATCTGGATGGAGAGAGACATGATGTCCCAGATGTGCTCAATAGGATTCAGGTCTGGGAAACGAGCGGGCCAGTCCATAGCATCAAGGCCTTCGTTTTGCAGGAACTGCTGACACACTCCAGCCACATGAGGTCTAGCATTAGGAGGCCAACCTCACCGGCATATGGTCTCACAAGCGGTCTGAGGATCTCATCTCTGTACCTAATGGCAGTCAGACTACCATGGAGGGTAGTCCACTAACATGGAGGGCTGTGTGGCCCTCCAAAGAAAGGCCACCCCACACTATTACTGACCCATTGCCAAACCGGTCATGCTGGAGGATGTTGCAGGCAGCAGAACATTCTCCACAGCGTCTCCAGACTCTGTCAAGTCTGTCACATGGGCTCGGTGTGAACCTGCTTTCATCTGTGAAGAGCACAGGGTGCCAGTGGCGAATTTGCCAATCTTGGTGTTCGGTCCTGCTGCTGGGTTGTTGCCCTACGGCTTCCTCCACGTCTCCTGATGTACTGGCCTGTCTCCTGGTAGCGCCTCCATGCTCTGGACACTACGCTGACAGACACAGCAAACCTTCTTGCCACAGCTCACATTGATGTGCCATCCTGGATGAGCTGCACTACCTGAGCCACTCGTGTGGGAACTGAGAAGTGGTCTGTGGTCACCACCTGCAGATCCACTCCTTTATTGGGGGTGTCTTACTAATTGCCTATAATTTCCACCTGTTGCACATTGCACAACAGCATGTGACATTGATTGTCAATCAGTGTTGCTTCCTAAGTGGGCAGCTTGATTTGATTTCACAGAAGTGTGATTGACTTGGAGTTACATTGTGTTGTTTAAAAATCCGGAAATCACATTGTATGATTTTTTAAACATTTTTGGGGGGAATTACTGTGTCAAATAAGTATTTGATCACTTGAGTCAAATAATGTTAATATTTGGTACAGAAGCCTTTGTTAGGAGTTAAAGAGGTCAAACGGTACCTGTAGTTCTTCACCAGGTTTGCACTCACTGCAGGAGGGTTTTTGGCCCACTCCTCCATACAGATAAACTAAAGACCGTTAGTCATTTCAGAGATTAGTAATTTCGCGAATTCATTCATCATACAGTAACCAGCAACAGCCACCCTTCCTCTTCTCATTGAAAACATGAGGTGCCGTGCTAAATGGTCTCTCGCTGTCGGTGCTTGAAATGATTTTAGCATCTTTCCTTGACAATTTTAAATGCTTTTACACAGCCAACATGTTTGCTACATGTGCGCCTATATTTGATCACATCACTGTTTGGTCTTTTGGTTGCTGAAGATTCGGTGCATCCCTAGTGCATAGAAAGATTCATATTCATAGTGCATGTATTTGGGCCTTAGCATGCATTATTTTCCCTGCATATTTTTAAACGGCATTTCATTTTGTGCAGCAGCCTCAATGGTGGACGACTACCATGGCGATTCAATGGACCCCAAGCGCTATTCAGTTGACCCCAGTGACTATGGTGCCATGTCCTCACCGTACACAGCGAGTAAACCTGCGTATGGTTTTCGTTCTGGCACTGCCTACTCTGGAGGTGTGTGCAGGCAGGCAGCCAGTCCCAGCACATTTCAGGAAGGAAACAGAAGTGGTAAGAAAGGAAATGTCCACTTATTCACAGAAGCAGCAATAGTGTTTCCGCACTACTTTTAAAACTATGTTTTTATATGAGAAGATATATGCGCTGTACATGCGAAGATACTAAGAAAAAAAAGAAAAAAAAAAACACTGAATAACTGTATATAGGCACTATGATTTCTGGGAAATGTAAGGAATCCAGAAATAAAATTTTTATTTTAATGCGCAGAATGTCGCGGAATTTGCCAAGTAATAGATTAATCAAAAGTAGGTCAGTACACTTAAATCAAAACACGGTATGGACTAGGACCTATGAATATTAAGCCGCAAAATATTATTTAAAAATGAATCCTGCATGTTTTCTGTGTCTCTGTGCGAATGAATGGTTTAGACACGTGGTTTCATTTACTTCATGCATACGTGAGATGATCGCTGCGTTTTTAGACTCAATATAGTACATGAACACATGAGTAATCTCTGGAACTGCTCTGAGAATCTTTTGAAAAACAATTATGTCATATAAACAGAGAAACTTAAAGATCTTCACAACAAAGTTTGGTTTAAACTGTGACAGAATTATTATATTAATGTAATGATAGTAGTACTATTAATAAAGTTTTTAAACATTACTTTTAAGGAATATTTGTTTTATTTACCAGAATTTATTTACCAGAAAAATGTAAATACACTAGGGATGTAACAGTATTGTAAATTTAGTTTTTCTGACAACAGAAACCATTAAAAATATCAGTGAAAACAGTTATATTGAGAATTAGGGTGCATTAAATAACATTGTGACCACAGAGAAGCAAGATAATATGATGCACTGACGTAATGAATATGCAAATTGACATATGACATCATCTAGCAATCTAAAATGGGTTTTAAATCAGATGTGTGGAAGGTTTAATAATTTTTTGTTATTAAAATTGAAAAATTGAAGTTCCTGTTTCAA
>JAUMHR010000030.1:2025701-2044269 GCA_032361145.1 Enteromius fasciolatus
TTATAAAATTACAGTTTAACATGGCAACGCTGGCACAAACACAGCAGTGTGTTTGTAGCTGGGCTGCTTGTTTGGCCGACCAGTGGACGAGGGAACTTCACAAAACCTGTTTGCAAAGTTGTCATCACTGTAATTCCATTTCGTACTGCTAGGGGAGAAGAAATTGAACACTTTAGCCTTCTTCTAATCTAAACACAACATTTAAGATCAGCTAGACTTTTAACCTGCAAATTTAATCTCTCTCATTCAGAAGAAGATTTGTACTGTGTAATTAGGGGATTTCTAATTAACTAATTTATGAAAAGCTGATACCTCACCCAACTCATCTGCTCCCTTCATGGGCGGGGCATAACACAAGACATAACCTGCTTTCGAACTCGCGATGTTACCAAACAGAAAGCTCTCATGACTGGATTTCCACTGTGTTCTAAACACGACCAAACTCCTTTAATCTTCAACCGCCCCTGTGCTAATGCAACGACTTTAATCAAAGCGATAACAGCATGCTGTGACACTGGAAAATGTCCCGTCGCACTTTATACATTTCCAATGTTTCGGTTTAACATTCCTTCGGAGAGTGTCAGAGATTGTGTGCGACTGTGGATTAGTACAGCAGAATCTAGGTTACAGACAGTAGACGGGTCCATCTGTTGCTTTATTCCTCTTTAACCTGTCAAATCCCTTTATCACCACCTGGACTAATACACAAAACAATGTGCAACTGATCTAAAAGGCAGGTCTGGGAATCCATTTCTGTGTCTTTAGCTATGAGAGCTACTGTGAACTCATTTGGGGCATACATACATCATTGCAGGTTTATAATGACATACTGAGTAATATGAATGCATGCGTTATCTGCACAGGTGCGTGGTGATTAATTTCTAGATGTGATCTCTCTATTGATGGACTCATATCTTCAGGCAAAGAAAGAGGTGTTGTCTCTGTTCCTATCTGAACTGAGGTTCATTCACAGCAGCTGTGTGTCACTCATTAATTTCTGCTCATTCAGATCCACTGCTCATTTACACGCTCCAATACAAACACTAATGAATGATAGCTATTATTACAATTTAAATGTCATTTTAAGTCATTGGCAAACACTCCCAACTGCACTACTAATTTAAAAAAAGGAAAAAACCTGGTTTTATAAAAATATAATTGCTTACAAACTCAAAAAGTACTTGTTGTATTATGAACATGCTGCCATAGTAATACCATGTTTTTGGAAATGTACCAAGGCAGTATTAAATAACATGATATTATCATACCATTTGATAGCATTACTGTACCAGAGTATCACCAAAGCACTTTTTGTAAGCATTATTAAGCATTGATATTCCTCCAAAGCACAAAACATAGTGTTTTCAGTCATGATGGTTTGCTGATTGTAATCGTATTAAAGAGATTACACTTATAAGACGGTTAGCTCTACTCTTCAGTAGTTTATTTCAAGCTGATGCATTAGTGCCCCGAGTTTCAAGAGGTCCTGACACACTGACCCAATGACCGAAAAGCAGAATATAATTAGCTTAGAGCAGTGGCGTAGAATACACTGCATATTCAGTGTTGGCAACATAAAGACTGTTCAAAGAAGAAAGCTTGTACGTTAAATGCTAACTTTGAAGGCAAGACATTTGCTTATACTGGTCTAGCATCCCTGTCTGTGTGTGGTCTCGAGCAAATCCATGACTCTCTATAAGTCACTGCAAACGAGAGGTAAAGGAAAGAGCGGGACGCACAGAAAGAAAGAGAGCTAAACCAAAAGAGCACAATAGTCAACTCGAAAAGGACTCCAAGTTAAAACAAAGAGATGAGAACAAAGGTAGAATGAAAAGGAAGAGCGTAAGAGAGGAGAAGAGTGAAGTGTCTGACTTCAGCAGCGGAAAGTCCTCTTTCTTTTCCTGGACAGCTGAGGGTCTTATTATGGGATTAAATCTAAACATTGGCCCGGTGGAATGTTCTGTTGGTTTGGGCTGTGATGTCTGTGTGTGTGTGTGTGTGTGTGTGTGTGTTTTCTGAGGTGGTACCGGGGGGGGGGATGGTGTTGGCTGATTGCCCAGGGTGGCAGATCAGTTTCGTTGATGTCTGTGTGTGTGTGTGTGAGAGAGAGAAGCAAAGAGGGGGATCTATAAGGAACAGCTGCTGTATTAAGCACAGAGGGGTACTTAAAGTACAAGGTGACTCTGACAGAACTTAAAATTCAACTTGCCTCCAGTGCGTTTGCCACCTCAAGTGCCAAAAGAGCAAGGCCACCACAGGTAATCAGTGTCACAGACATGCTGATAGTCATTGCATAAGCACAAATGCAAGAGGCTCCGTTATTAAACAAATTTTTATGTTATAAGAACAAATTACAGCAAAGCAAATTACTTTTAAAGGGGCAGCTCACCCAAAAATTAACATCCGGTTATTGAACACTTTCATTATCATGGTTTCTGAAACAACATTCAACAGCATAATAAAACATTAAACTGATAATACTACGAAGAATAAATGTTTCTACAGAACCAAATTCTGAAGGATCACTACGTTTTAAAATATATTTAACTTGAACTTATTTTGACTTGTAATATTTCACTATATTTGACCAATCAAATGCAGTGTTGGCAAGCCTAAGAAAACACAACAAATGTACTAACTCCAATATAAACAAAAATCCTTTTATCTAAGAGTGACATGTGCTTATTTTATGGACATAACTCTAACCTCATTAAATAAACAATTACACTCACAAGCACACACTCATGCAAAGAGAGCATGAGTGTCATTATTTACTTTGTGCTTTGTTTATTAATTTCTTTTGTTCCTCTGTTGAAGGGCATTGGATGTGAAAGTCATACTGTGAGGGGTGTGTGTAGGGTGTGCACTGGCATCATTAGCTTGTGTGTGTGATGGCTTTAAGCTACAGTGATACACACAGAGGTTACTCATACAGCACAGTGCTCCTGGTTACATAACAAATCCCAGAGTCAACCAAATCAGTTGGGTAGCTAAAATAACTCAGATTATTGTATGCCAAATCTGTCACTGCAACAATTACCGAAACGTTTCCATTAGAACCCAGAGGAACTGCATGCCGTCTAACCAGCTCTGGCAAACTGTTCAAATATGCAAATGAAACCACTCTCGTCATTAGCAATGATGAATGCATTTACCATAAAGGAGGTCAACCTCCGGGCCTCAAATGCTTCGGCAATCACCTTGTACATGTCTGCACAACTCAGATGAAGGTTTTATTTAAGCACTCGCTTCTCTCTTTCCCTCTGAAATAACATTTCAGAGCATTGCTAAGTATATCTGCTCAGCCGGTGTTTGATAATACTAATCACTCAGAAATTGCTCTGATCACGTAACATTTGACAGAAGGAGCTCGGTTATTGTCTTAGCTAATAAATACTACAGATAAAAAAAAATTATAAATTCCAGAATATAAAAAGTTTTGAGTTTATCCATTATGACTCCACCAAACCGAAAGCAGTTTGAATATATTGGTTATATATTGGCCGATATTACATATATTTGGTATTTAAATGTGCTTTCCCCCAATTTTAAATCTTAAAAAAAATGCATGTACATTATAATGTTGTTTTGCCTAAATTTGCTATTGCATTTTAAATGACTGCTTTCAGTTTTTTATATTTACATTTATCATTCATATGAGAGGTTGTTTTTCTTTCTTTATTTTATTAGTCAATATGGACTCTTGCAATTTTAATATCCAGCTTTAATGTGTTTGAATATCCAATTTCAAACAGTTTAAATGTTAAAAATACAAATCTTTAATTTGCTGTAATTTATTTATAAATTATTTAAAAATATATATATTTCATGGTAAAAAAAAAAAAAAAAACCTAATATAGTCTTTTTAAAACATTTAAATAAATGTTTAGCTCCATTAATTTAAATTATTTAAAAATACTATATTAGGGTTTTTTGGACAAAATACAATAAAATTTTAATGTCTATTTATCAGCCACAATAAGCCAGTGTATATGTATATTTACATGTATATATATAAAATGGTAAACAAATGCATGGTCTCTGAAGCTAATTTGAGCTTCCACCAAGCTAAAAACCATATGCAACAATGAGGCTGAACAAAGGAATACCACTGCAGAGCAGAGCCACATACAAAGAGAAGAAAGAGAAAACCCAACCGGTTCATCAGAGCAATTACTGAGAATTAGCATAGCCCAGCGAATCATCATCTAAATCTGCATCTATTCTTGGACTCCTGTGTGACGCTTGATTCTTTTATCTCCTGGTAGACTGATTTGGCCGTATAGCTTCAGGCACAACACACACACACCTCTTCATCATGACTGAGGTGACATGAACACAAAAGATTCCTGGTGCTCGCATTGTCAGCCATCTGATTCATTAGTGTTCATTAGAGCACTACTATCACCACAACGCCAGGGACAGTACTCATTGTGAACACAGCTGAGAGACTGACACCACAGGACACACACACCTGTATCTGAATGGATTGTGTGTGTTTCTCAAATTCATCCGAACAGAAATAAAACACTCACAGGCGAGTTGAGGAGGCCGTCAGGAGCATTAGAAGGAAGAGAGAAGGAAGAAAGAGGAGGAAGAGAGAGATGACCGGAGGTTAAAGGGATTTAAGGGCGACAGCTGCTGAAACTTTGTAATCCAGCCATGTGATGATGTCACTCACACTGGGCAGAGTCAAGGTCAAGCAGGACATGGTCATCGGTACGAGACACTTCAGCTGTCTGAGAGAGAGAGACAGAGAGATGGACCGTTGAGCTAATGGCTTCATCAGCGTATGTGAGTTTTCTTTAAGGTCAAGGGTGAACCTGGGACCCTGAAGCCAAGCCTATCGATGTGTCTGCGCATTTACGACGTTTGGCTTTAAAAGTCCACTTGTAAACTTTAATGGTCCTTTACTGCTGCTTTTCTGCCTCATTTCAATAACGTGTCTAATTAGGGATTAGTTTAAATATTAACCCTCAGATCTTTCTCAACTGACACAGTTATGTCCTTGAAAGCACTGGAAGCAAAATGAACAGTGTCTTCTTAAACCAAATTTGTTATATATATATTTTTATTTGATAAATTATTTGTAAATAGCCATTATCTTTATTAACAAGCTGCATATTTGAACTCTATAAAAGCTACATTCCCATCTAAAAAAAACTAATTTCTGAGACAAAAAAAAACGTTTATTATTTAAAATGATTATGGTTACATACATTTTTATTTTATTATTATTAT
This sequence comes from Enteromius fasciolatus, assembly GCA_032361145.1. NCBI lineage: Eukaryota > Metazoa > Chordata > Actinopteri > Cypriniformes > Cyprinidae > Enteromius > Enteromius fasciolatus. Next base: position 2,030,943 of record JAUMHR010000030.1, read on the forward strand.
TATTTATTTTTTATTTTTGAGAAAGCACATGATCCAAACCACTAGTATGTATTAAAATAATATTTGAACATATGTACACAATATAATTTTACAGTATAAATATAACATTTATATCCATTATTTTGCATTTAATTTTATGCATTATTTGATTGCTTATTGTAGTAGCGAACTGGGAAAACATAGAAAATGCCAGATTACAGCCATTTCAAAATGTAATTTAATTTCCATATAAAATTGAGTAATATGCTTTAAAAGAGCTAAAAATAAATCAAAGCTTGTAATAATGTCTCCACGTCAGAGCATAAGATTTAAGCATGAATCATTCTTTATGTGAGGTGATGACTTGAATCATCAACCTGGTTTGTAAAGCTCTTCCTCCACTTCCCCCTTTTCTCTTCCCAGGAGTGCAACAAAACATCGTTGCAGAGGTCTTAATCCATTCCCTCAGGGGGCTGCTAATTAATTATTTGTTAATGACTTTAGGGATTTCACAATGACACTTCAGTCAAGATGATGAGATGTTTGCTGGGTGCAGAGGAAGGGGCGGGGGCGGGGGGTTTGGCAGACAGATTAGCCAGGTTTGGACTCACTGAACCAGGTGTGTGTGGGAGCGGGAGAGAACGTGTGGAGGTAATTGCAGAGCAACGGGTTCAACGAAGAGCCTTTGTGATTGCTTTACTAGGTTTTGAGGCATGACGTTCATTTTTGAAAATGGATAGGTGGCCTCCTAAAGAGCGAAGGTTCCTCTTTTCCTCTCTTGATCCTTGTTTCTTTCCTTTTCCTCTAATAAAGGCTTGAAGTGTGCAGAGACGTGAGGGTTTCTCGGACACCCCGCTGGTTTATGAGCCACCCCTGCCAGACACTTTGATAGGTCAAAATGGTGCGCACCCGGGTCAAGAGGAGAAAAGGTCTCAGATCTGTGTGCGAACGGCACACGTTTAAAAGAACGTACACCTTCAGAATTAACCAAACTTTCTTATTGCAACAGATTTACATGAAAGAATTATGAAAGTATACTGACAAAGATTTTTTTTATTTTTTTTATTCCTGCCAAAACTACAGTAGTCAACATTCGAAGACCTTTCATCAAAGTTGTCCTAAGACAAGAATAGGAATTGTTTTTGATTTTAGGACAACTTTGATTAAAGGTTTTGATCCACTTCGAATGTTGACTACTGTAGATCATATTACGTTAAATAAATCTAAAATATATATATTTTCTCCAGTATAAGTATAAATATATAAGCATATCTATTTATGCACACATTATATTATGCACATATACACACACAATAATAGTTTTATTAATACTTTGAATTAGCTTTTATTTTATATTCTCAGTATTTTTTTTTTATTTAAGTTTAATTGTAATTTTAATGTTCTTTTGTTATGTTGTATTGTATTTGTTCCCCGGATTTCATATTTGTAAATCATTTTCCTTTATATTTGCTTCAGGCTTTCTTTTAGTTTAGTTGTTAATTGTAGTACTTCCAATTAAGTTGAATGTATTTATTTTAGTTATTTAGTTATGCATTCCAAGCAATATTTCAGTCTTTGTTACTTTTTGTCTCATAATCACAAATTATTTTATTTTAATTATTAGTTGCAATTTTATTTTACGGATAACAACACTATCACATACTGTACATGCTTTTCAACCATGGAATCCCAGCATCCCAGAAACGAGAGGAGAGACACTCTCAAGGCATTAATATCTGGGTTACATAATTCAACCTTCAAGCTGGGGGAGCAGAATGACCTTGAAACAAAGCATACACAGAATACACACAAATTCACACTGGATCCCAGAACGCTGAAGCCCTGCAGACACTGACCAGACTGATTTATTCTGCTTCAAACAATGCAGCCTACCTAACCACACCTCTTTCTCTTCTCTGCAGTCTCCAGCTGTCCGTCATCATACCTCTACATCGACGGTCCCTCCCTCTTCCTCTCAGTCTCGGTGTACACTGTGCAGTTGTTTCTGTCCTTTAAGACTGCTGCTTGTTAGACTGTACAATAAGAAAGTGCTGAGGTAAGGTCAAAACATAAGGGCATATTCATTTTAAATAATATAATAAGACAGGCATTATAGAACGATTCTCATTACAAGACCACAGACCAAAAATGTTAATGCATTTAAAAGGGTAGTATTTATTGCAAATAATCCAATTAATCAACTATCACAGGGTGGATAATTTTGCCCTACAATCAAAGGATTCTTTTATGATACCAAAATGTGTCTCAGTTGGCAAAATGGTGTGGAAAAAAAAAATGCACAGTATGCACCAGGGCTTAAGGCAGTCTGGCAGTTTCAGCTGGTGCCGGTCTATTTCAATAACGGGTTGAAAGAAAGCAAGTGTGTTTGTGTGTGGTACCCTGGTTTGATCATAGGTCTATGGCACCCCTGTGAGGCAGATGGTGGTATTACGCATTCTATGGGGGTGGAGAGAAAGAAAGAGAAGAGAGAGGGATGATGAAATCCTGGCTGTTTTTCAGCAACTGTACAGTGAGATCATCCCTTTTCTCTATACATCCAGCCTCGCTCGCTCGCTCCTGCCATTATGCAAGCAAGAAACAGACGGAGAGAGAGAAGAAATGTGGGGGGAGGGGGGATGCGAGAGGACAGGGTAGAAGGGGTACTGCAGGGCTTTACAAGGACACATGAAACACGTACTGTCTGGAATGCTTCATATGCTTTCACATTTATACATGCACATTCAGCTCATGCTACAGAAATAAATATTGATTTTCCCAGCACTCATGCAGTCAGCTCAAGTTACAGACAATGGCTCTGAGGAACAAAGACTAGCAAGCGGTTTAAAAATCACAACTTAAAATAATAATTTTTATTTTAACAGTTCTTGAATTTAATCTCATTTGGGGGGAAAAACTTTTACAGTAACTGTTTTATAATTGCATATGTTCCAGAAACAATCACAGAGAGAGAAAAAAAATTATATATGATGTTATTAATAAAATGTATTTATAATTGCATATGTTCCAGAAACAATAATAGAGGAAAATATTTTATATATATATATATATATATATATATATATAACAATTTTTTTTTCTTAAGATGCATTTAAGAATCTAGGTGATGGATGTCTACAATCATGACAAAAACCATAACTACATTAATTCATATTTAAACTATTAAATATCTATTATAATTTTCAAAATAACAAATGTGCCGTGCCAAAGATGCAATTATTAATGTCCTGCATAATTCCGCGAAATTCAGATGATTTATTGCTGTTTATTTACTCTATCACAAAAAAATAAATTAATAATAATTATAATAATAATAACAACAACAACAACAACGGGTTGCCAGGCAGGCTACAAACAGCTCAATTAAAATGTGTTGCATTTTAACAAAATAAGGATTTAAAATGGGGATTTTATTAGTCGTAAAACATATATTAAATGTGTAGAACAAAGCCTGTAGAATCCCAGGTGCAGTGAACAAAGAATCCTAGCTCTGGCTGAAAAGTGTATTACACAACCTCAGAGCTGTACAATAAAGAGGCGCTGCAGGATTGGCTGAGATGAGCTTATGTCTGACTCCAGGTAATAAACCCACTGAACCTATTTTTTTCCCTCCCTCTCCGTCTCAAATGCACACACATGCACTGGAGCGCACATACACACACCTTCTCTTGTGTACAGACAAAGCCACCGTCGTTTTCCCTTACTCTCCTTCGTCCTCCCTGCTTTTTCACTCTCTCCATAGACTGTTAACCTTGATGCTCTTTCAGCCAGCAGCCCAGCACTACAGTATGAAGTTCATTTAAAAAAAAAAACATGTTAGGACACACACAGCCTCAGCAACAAAGAAAATGTACAGTACAGGCTCACTGCTGGGCTTTTCAATGGATTCGGCATGAAAGCGCCAGGAATCATTAATCACCAGCAAGACCGGAGATATGAATTCATTGAGCACGTCACGGAGGGGTCATCTCAGTCATTCAGCGGTATGAAGAGGGACGTTTCCTCGGCATTCCCACGACATCCGTGCAGGATTCCCAAACCTTACCACACACAGAGCCCGAACCGAACTCCGCGTACCTAACAAAGGTAGACGGCTCCCAGCATACGGGAGGGAGCCCGCTCCTGTCCGATCCAGTCAAAGCAAACGTCCGTCCCTGCACAATCACTCAGTATGGGAGAAGACAAGGGACAAAATTACCAAGCACAACCAATTAAACAACACAATGTCTTGAAGAAAGGAGAAAGACAGAGAGGAGGAAAAGAATAGGAACGCAGAAATCCTTTCCTTTGTCATGGCCATGTTTGAAGCCTTTGTGCCCATGGAAATGTTTCAGGTTTAAGTGAATAGCCAGTGACGGGTGAGCAGAGTAGCGGGGCACATGAATTACCCCGGGAGGGGCGGCAAACGGCCAGAACAATGGCAGAGCGCCGGTTCGGGTTGGAGCTCTATTTGTGCGGCAGATGGATGCTGCTTTGCGTAATTTGTGTGCTGTACATGATAAGGGGCCCAGTTGGGTTTGGGTATTTCCAACGTCCAATAGCACACCGCATATACTGACCCTGCCAGGTTCAAAGCACCTCATGCACTGAAAAACATCAGTTCGATCAGAAGTGGGAATGCCTGCACAAAAAAAAAAAAGAGACACATACAGAAACCCTAATGAGTTCGGACAAGGCTTCCCCTCGCGGCGCTGCCGTTTGGTAGCCGAGCTCAGGTTTTTCTGTCGTTTCCATATCATTACACAATCATTGTTGCTGGATCTCTTCAGAGGTCCGGCTCCATGGCTGCTGTTGCTTATTAAGAGGCCCTGAGGTCATCCCGCTTCCCTCTGCCCTACACACGGCGGTCTGTTCGGGCCAGCGTTGTAGGTGGGTAAGGCGGGGGGCCAATCACCCACGGTAGTTCCCAGGAGCGGAGCGCAGTGGGCCCCCGAGATCCCCCTCAGGGGTAGAGGCATCTGGATAGGGGGAGGAGGGGGCTCACTATTGTCAAAAGCCATCAGATCTCAATATAAAGCACAGATCTCAAGCGAAATCCTTTAGAGCGACATTTTTCCACCATTTTTTAAATTCCTTTATTTCTTATTTCAGTGGTGGTCTACCCCTCACTCTTTTATACGTTTTGCTTGTTTGAACTGGATAACACATTGGCTCAGGAATAGTTTCACCCTCATGTTGCAACACAAAATATTCATTTTTGAAGAACGTTCTGCCTTTCTTCGATGATGCAAGTAATCGAGAACTGGGTCAAGCTTTACAATGTCAAGAAAGAATAATATAATCTTAATTTTATTTTATTCAGAATAAAAGTGATCGATATATAAAGTCATACAACAGCAGGGTCTGATGTAAAGTCAATATTCTTTTCATAAGAGAAGCAGTGACAGTAGTTGAACGAAAAATTCAATTTCGCTAAATATTTTCTACAATATATGCTTGCATGCAAAATTGGTAATAATTGTTAGCTTGTAACGATAATAATCGCTCATAACCGTTAGTAATTGGATTAAACAGTTACATTTAAGGCTCAAACAGACTGAGCATGCTTCTTTTGAACATCAGTTAAATTCTAACTGATAAAGCATTGAACCATACATTGTCCTCATTTAGAAGTTGCTTTAGATAAAGTGTCTGCTAAATGACTAAATGTAAAGTAATATTAAACAACAGCAATCTGAAATAAAATTAAGGAAGATTTGTGTATGTAAACATATCTAATGATCTGTTTGCAATGGTTAACAGCTCACCTGGAGTGAAAAACACCAGTCACTAATGACTTACATTTACGATTGTTCCTCCCACAAAGCTATTATTCTGATTCAGAAGGCATATGCATTACATGTATGGTGTTGTTTTGCCTTTCTGGAGCTTTACAGCCCTTCGCTTTCCTTATATCAGTAAAAAAAAAAAAAGTCATGTCTGAAAGTAAATGATGACCATTTTCAATTTTTGGGAGAACCATCCATTAAAATAATCAGAGCAGGCAAAGAACAGAGAAGATACAACATGACAAAACTAGACAAATGTGCAAAACCTCAGCAAGCTCAATCCCTCTCCATCACAGCTATGAGCAAATCCTTTCAACATTCATCGGCACGTCACAGACGATGACATACATAATGCATTAGAATAAAAATAGCGTGCATCTGCATTATGTATATCAGAGGTGAGTGAGTGCATGCTGACGGAGAGAAACCACCGTCACCGTCGGATATTAACAGACCATCCCAACTCCATTTCAAAGATGTCATCACAAAGCTTACATAATCAACCAACCGCACCGATCTGCTCTAATAATTTGACTCTGTTGTGCTGCAGATATTCTGTCAATCCCATAATCATGTTCCACCTGCAATAATAATCCACATTTTACATTATTTGATTACATAATGTGGAGGAAATGTTACATCACCGCAGATGATAAATAATTACAAAGGAGAGCTCACATATTCTGGTGCAATTCGATGCAAACGTTTCATTTCTAACAAAAAATTAACATTACACTCCTTACCATACTTCTAAGCTAAACTTAAGTTATTGCTATGGCCGTAAAAACATAATAAATTAGTAGCCGTACACAAAAACTTAAAGGTCACAAAAATTATCACATTATATAAAGTTTGTGAATCTAATTTTTTTTTTGTATTAAAAACATAATTAGTAATTTTCCAGTCATTCTTCTCCAACATAAGGCAATTCATACCAGGTGACAGCATGATAAACGACATCACCTTATCACGCGACACGATCCAAATGTTTGTAGGCTAGACAGAAAAAAATAATTAGGAAAGTGAGAGACAGAAAAAGTATAAAGAGAAACAATAATCCATAAATCAAACCACAAAAGACACCTCGAGAGCGTGACGCTAATGTTTGAGGCATGAGATCTGCATTGCTGCTTGAGAGAGCTCTCTGTTCAGACACCCAATTAGCCAATCAGCAGCCACGGCTCTGCAGGCCTGTAGATTCTAATTGGCAGCTTCCTCCTCCTTTTGCTTAACACGTTTTGTTTTTGTGCAGTGAGAGGAAGGAAAGCCTCATCTGCCTCAATATGAGAGTGTGAAACTCGCTGGGCCTTGCACAACAATGCAGCCGCTTATCTGCATATGACAGGGCCAATTTGAATAAAGAGTACATATGTAAAACAGGGGGAGGAGTGGGCACTTTGTTAAAGCTATCCTAATTAGAGCAGAGAGATGTCGGCCAATCAAAGGACTAATTGTTGTGGCACACCACAGAAATGCATTTCAGAGTTATTGATTGCGATAACATTATCACTGATAATTTGAACAAAACGTATGTTCTGTTCAAAGCTTCAATAATAGCTGCATAATTTAGAGAGTAATTTAGAGGAAACACCACTTTTGTTTTTTTGGACTGATGCTGATTTGATCTCAAGTGACAGTGAAAACATTTATATTGTTCCAAGATATGCACATTTGAAATAAATGGTATTCTTTCAATTCTGCCTGACAAATAAAAGTACAAACATTTAAAAATTGATTATAATATAAATTATATCTCGAGTACAAATATTAGAATGATTTCCTAAGGATCGTTTGACATTGTAGACTGGACGAACGGCTGCTGAAAATGCAAATTTGACAATAGAAATACGTTACATTTTAAAATATATTCAAATAGAAAACATTTTTGACTTTTGATTTGACTAAAATGAGGGTTCAACTTTTTATTGAGCCTGTGAAGGAGCAACGAGCATGAAGACATATATGAGACCACCCCAATTGTCATGACTGCTGTGGAATGTAGCGTTACCCAAAAAAAGCCTACTCTGGGGTCTTCCCTCAAAACCTTAAAAAAAAAAGGAAGGGAAACCTTTCTTCCTCCTTGTCCATCTAAACCTGAGAAACACACTGAGGGAATATCCTGCCCTGGAACCATTTTACACTGCTTTTGATCACAGAAACTTCCCCCAAAGTTACTGAGATGAGATGAGAGGGGGGGGGGGGGCAAGCCTGCGGCCATTATGTCCACAATTTGCCCCAGTCAGACAGGCATCTGCTGCTGGGCATGTTTGGTGTGTAAATTACGCGTTACCTCGAAAGCATGTTTCAGTTCCTCAAAGTCGCGTTTCCCAAGGGCGTATTTATGATGTGAAGAACTTCCCACTACAACAATAACACGACCCCCATGTGCATGAGGCCTTTATGAAGTGTGCAGATGCCACACATCATCACTCCAACAAAAAGGATCCACTTCAACGTCACACAAGAGTGTTTGTGACTCACTATAAATGGGAGTATTGTGTGTGAGCTTGAATGAAACTGACCTGGTTCTCAGACGCCTTGGATCTGGTCCCAGCGTATCTTCACAGCACTGTTTTTATACGAGAGGTCATGTATGGACATATAGATCAAAAACCTGGATAATAAGATGGTATTTCCTGTGTTCCTGTAACACAGATAGACATATTCACATGGTTCGGGGCAATGTAACAGTGCGCTTAAGTTATGGGTTTCAAGATGTTCCTCATTGCGAGCGCTCTGTGTGCATTTTACCCGCCGTAGCATGTGTTTCTGATGAGCAAATATAGATCTGAATTTCAAATAAAAGTAATGGCGAGCAGACTCTGTGTAGGTGGGAGAGCATTCCTGAGAGCTGAGGTAAAGGGGAAGCGGAATAAAAAATATCCCGGTCGGCTGGCTCGGCTCCAGGTGTGTGAACCAGCGGGAGGCCCCCGCAAACGGTTAACGGAGCGGATGAACGGTAGCGGGCGCTGGGCACAGCGGATCCCGGTGACATTTCAAGCGGGAGGCCGTTTCAGCACAAGACATGATGATTAATGACTAGCATTATTCCTACTGAGAGAAAACACACCGCTCGCAGCCCCCCAAAAATATACATGTGCCTCTTCCTCCGAGAATAAAGGGATGAAAAGAACAAGTGTGGGGACTTTCTACTCCCTTCATCCTCTCGGTTCCGTGTGTACTGTGGGTAAACTCACACATATGGCACATCTGAGGGTAATCATCTCACACACACACTCTCCCTTTATCTCGCAGAAGAGATATTTATTACTTTGTCTAGAGCGGAGATTGTGTGTCACTGAGCTGAGCTACAGGGTATGTTCAGAATGGAATCCCAAGAAATGTATGAGAAACAGTATGTAAAAACAACAACAACAAAATCTTTGTGCATAAATGTGCTAATTTGTGTATGAAATCTGGGTTTTATAAAGAAATAATAATGATTCACCAATAACTCATGCTACAATTTATTCTGACTGTGATCTCCCATATATCAACCAGTGTTGCCAAATAACACATTTTATTTCCTACAAATAAATCTTTAAATAAAAAGGTAGATAAAGTGCTTTGAAAAGTTTTAAAAGGTTAATACTAGCCCACATAAGAATGGCATTCAATCAACTTCACCACAGTATTATTTGGCTTAAAAAAACAAAAAAAAGAAACAAATTCTTAGAAATTTCCAGTTCATTCCTAGGAGACATTCTGTAAAGTCTGAGTTGGCAACAGTAACCAATGGGGTGGAACTTAGCGAAGGGTCGAAAAGGTAATTCACCGCTGGAAAGATGGGCTTTTAATAAAACTTGTCTGTCTATGCAAGTAGCAGAGCAAAAGAACATTGTACATGACTAGAGAAAACAGAGAAAATGGGCTATGAAATTCCCTTTGGCCAATAATGCAGGGAAATTTCAACACTCATGATGCCCAGGGCTCCAGCTGTCTGTGGGTGGGAATTTGTAGTTTTAACAAAACACTGAAGCTGACCAACCAGGAGATCTGGATGCAGGTAAAACAGATGTGTAACAAAGGGTACACACGGTTCATCTGAATGCACTAAAGATAAAAAAAATCAACAAACTTGCCTTTTATTAAAACTAGTTTTTATAGGCCATTAGTCAGAAAACCATGGTTAATATTGCTTCCAGATCATTCATCATTTTCTGAACATTCCCATGCGCACCTACTTCACTCTCAGAGGAACAGTTCCCCAAATCTGACCGATGAAGAAACAAACTCAGCCACATCCTGGATGACCTGAGGGTAAGTACATTTTCAGCATATTTTCAATTTTTAGGTGAACTTCTTTAATGCTTTTTCCCTTCCTATAGGATGTGAACCCTCTTCCTCATGCATATATCACTTTCGCATACACATCTATATACGCTGACTGAGCATATAGAGCTAAACGTGAAAATCCTAAATGATAGATGTTGATGGTACAGTAACAGGTTTGTAAATCTTCCTCCTGTCTCCGGAACCCGAGTGAGGCATTTCCACAGCAGATTGATTTCATTAGAGCATGCCGTTGTGTGGGTGCAACCTAATGCGTGCTCAAGTGTGGCCGATCAATGAGGATAGAGACTGCGCTAGAATTTCGCCTTCTCAGCACACCGGAGGTCGCAGCTCAGTCTGTTCAGTATGACCTCCACGGGCTAGAGGACATCTGTCTGACCTGACTGATGACCACCTGCTGTAGTTCTACACATACAATCATACACTTTACTATACTAAATAACCACTTTTAAAGGATATCTACCTAAACTACTCAGCCTTCATGTATAGTTTCAAACATGCATGACTTTCTTTTATCTGTGGAACATGAAAGAAGATATTTTGAAGGATGCTTTCTTGTTAAATTGTTAAGTTAAATTGCTGAAAGCTAAACATAACGCGTAACATACAGTCAGCCAGCCACTGACGCAAAATAAATCCTGACAGAGTCATCAGTCTTCAATCACCTTTTCAGGGTCTTTTGTTTGCTGTGTCCGACGCAAGCCAGCATATCTCTTTGTGATGTGACTAAACAGAACGAAACACGACTCTCAAAACTTCACACATGACTGAGCAGAGAGCATGTGGCCTCATGGCACCTCTGACCTGGATCCACTACAGCATCATTTTTTTGGATTTCAACCCTGACCTTAACGGATTGTGTTTGGGCTTCATTGATCATCTGGCCAAAGCAGTCTTTTGTGGTCACTGACATTCCTGTCCCGAAAGGTTGCAGAGAGGTCCCATAATACCAGTGACCTATCACCTTCATGACTGGCCATGGAGTTTGGTTTAATCCAGTCACTGGACTGTGCATCGGATGACAACAGTTGGTGGCGCTTATGAGAAAACAGCTCATCACTCATCATTGATGTTTTGATCTGTTCGATCATCAATTCATCAGTAAAACAGAAGGCACAAAGGGAAAAAAAAGTATGTTTACTACATCCGGATTGTTTTTGTTTTTTGTAAAAGTACTTGTCCAAAAAACTACTTAAGTAAGAGTAAAAAAGTAGCTTATTTAAAAGTACTCATTAATATTGAGTAGTGAGTACTAACTGTGTTGACTACCATCATAATAAAGAAAATACACCGCAATTTATACATTTTAAAATGTACATCATCTAATACATGTTATCTTGGTTATCATAAAGAATATGATCGAGTACTTTTCATTTTGATTGCCAACGCTTTTAATATATAAAAAACAGCATTCATTTGAAGAAAAGTTTAATGTCATTCTTAGTACAAATCACCCCCATTTAAATCATAAAGTTTGAAAAAAACAGATTTAAAAGCATGTGTAAGGCCACTGAGACAGCATGCTGTTGTTGCCCATTTCTCTCCAAAATGCCAATTTTAGCATTTAGCAAAATTTGATAATGTATAAACTTGAAATGTACGTTACTATTTTAAGATAAATGCTCATTGTTCAAGAAGAATATGCCATACCTTTTCCACATTTATTTGAATTGTTATGCTGAAAGTACAATTTGTCCGGAAAATGCATTAAATAGCAAAGTATTTTTGGGAAAGCGGTTTAAAAGAAAGCATCTCTGCAAATTGCTAAATGAAGGGAGATGTACAAAATGAATCAATAAATAAGTAGGCCTATATTAAAGCCACCGGTCATCCTCAATTTGAGTACATTATTCCCAAGCATTTTACAGTGTTTCCAAAACACTTTACTACGGTGGCCGAGAGGTGCAAAACAAAATAACAATTCAGAAAACATAATAATTCAGAAAACTTAATAACAAGTCAGAAAACACAACGACGATAAACTGAAATAAAGCTCTCTTCTCAGTCACACTAGTCAGGAAAGTAAGTAAAACGAACACATTTTTAAATCAAATAATATGTCATTAATAACGGCTCATTTCCGTGATTGATTGCGTTAATTTCAGCAACGCATCTTACCTCATTGACAGCGCCCGCCTGCAGGATTTCTTCTTTTTTTTCTTTTGCGGCCACCGTACTTTTCACAGCGCGAATATCACGCTCAAACTCATCAACAGTAAACAAGTTCAACAAGCAACAACAGTGACCGCTGCAGAACGCACGCGACAGAGGGAGAGATGAGGCAGCACGTTAGTGCGTCTCGCGAGTGAGTGGGAATTTACCGAAAGTGGCACTTAACGTTACGTACCTTACGCTACCCGCAACCTTACACCAAATTTCAGACCTAAATTTCAAATGGGCAGGCATATATATACAAATCTTTAATAAGCAGAAAATGTACCTTAACATATTAGAGGAAGATGCTGATGATAACTGATGCATGAAAATACACTTCCAGCAGCCATGATTAACAGCAGTTGGCGGTTAAAGTTTTCTATGCACAATTTGATTTGACGAAAGTCACGAGACCGATTTCTCTCTCTTGCTGTCCAATCACGTTGATGGATAAAAATAAATGAATTTTAAATCAGCATATAACGACCACAAACGGAGGAAAATAGCTCAGTAAAAGTAACGATACATCACTTAAAATGTTCTCAAGTAAAAGTACACATTTTTAAACTACTCAAAAAAGTACAATTACTGATCAAAACTACTTAATTACTGTAACATGAGTATTTGTAATTCGTTACTTCTCACCACTTGGGGGGATTAGTATGTACATTCTCTGTAAACTTGAAACAGCTAAACATTTGGCAAAATGTGCAGTAAACAACAAACTATGGGACACTATATCCCAAAATGCATTGCATACCACAAATGTAACATACAGCACAAGTCTTTATTTCCCAAAAGTATTGAAAGCACAAATTAGTCCCAATGGTTTCAAAAACACCTACACAGGCATGATTTATATATGGATATACAGTAAGCAGTATACTTACACATTGTAAGCAAGGGCTGTGTCCAAAATCCCCCCCATATATCCTCATTTACTATACATTATTCCTCTCCCGTTCTCTTTAGGGAGTAAATGAAAGTAGCCAATGCACAAAACAATATAGCCTTTTTTGAGTAGCCTATTTTTTGCTTACTGTTAACAATCATCTAACAATTAGCTAACTGTCAAATTCTAGTTGTAACAAAATGAAACTGATCTCTTTATAGAA
>JAUMHR010000030.1:2049597-2061274 GCA_032361145.1 Enteromius fasciolatus
TGTGAACTCAATGTCTGGTGCGGAGAAACACCGGTTTCCTGTTTTTATACCTGCGTGAGGTTCCTTCCGGGTCCTAGTGCCCTCACGGTCTGGTACGTGTGACAGTTTTACTATTAACACAAAACTGATTATAAATACAATTACTAGAAATTAACATATTTATTTTGTGCACTAACCTATTTACATTAATGTGTGTGTGTGGAGTGTATTTATGTGGACAGAACATTTATGACAAAACCAGTCAGTGTCGGGTACTTCTTCCACCTCTGCGCACTCCAGGTGGAACCACAAGTGGCACAGCTCACACTGGACCCACTCATCAATAGCCTCCTCTCCTGAGCCATCTCTATGGCAGAGAACACAATGTTCTTCATCAGCCTGCTGAGGAGCCTGTTTTTTCTGCTGTTTAGCCTCCTGTACACGCTTTTTTTAATCCCTCTTCTTTTCCATCTCCTCTTTCCGCTTCCTTTTCTTTTTCCTCTGCTTCTTTACCAACTAGCAGGTTGAAATATTCGTCGCTGGTGATGGCGCATGCTGGTAAAGGAATGCAACGCCTCACTCTCTCCTTCCTCTCCAGGGCTGGGCTCATAAGCACATTAGCTAGACTCTCTGCTTTAACACCGGCTGCCACCAGGTGGCCACTCTCTTACAGGTGGGGCAAGGTGTGGATGTGTGAGTGGCAGGAGCAGTGGATGGTGTAGCTGATGGTGCGGCGGGAGCAGTCGATGGACCTGGCAGCAATCTCACAACCTATGGAAAAAAATGTATGTAAATCTCATTAGCACACTTGAAAAGAAATGCAATTCACGTAGAATTAATTGTCAATGTATTGTTGTTAAAATTACCCTGGACAGAGGGAAGATCCCAGCCTTGATGTTTTTGGCTGTGGCTGCAGTGGGGTAGACGTGTTCGAGGAGAGGTGAAAATTGCTTCTTCCCCACCACAATGTCCCCTCGCGCCAGACCCATCCTGGAAGCCATGGTGGAGAAAGCAGTCTTCAGTGGGATGAAGACCGCAATATCCAGGGGTTGAAGAATGTGTGTGGTGTGGGCAGGTAAGCATAGAATTTCATTTGAGTTTTCTTTGCAGAACATGATTACATTTTTTGATACATGTGTCTCATGTTGGTCCATAATCAATATTAATGGTCTCTCATCAGGAGCATATTTTACAAAATGATGGAGCCTGTAGGCATTACTTGGGAGGCAGCCGGGGTAAACGATGAAGGGTGAAATGCTGTCCCCTGCTGCATTCACACATCAGTGGACCATGATGTGCTTGGCCCTGGTCGTCTGCTGCTGCTTGTAGACGTGTTTCCCCCCTGTCTGGCACAGGACCTTCTCCCTGGACCAAGGCATGTCTCCAAAGCCAGTCTCATCACAGTTGTAGATGAGACGTAGCTTTTCATCTAAACTGTGTGCAACATAAAGGGCCTCATATAATTTGAAGAACCCTTCGATGGCCTCGGGTGTGTAGCACCATGGACTCGGGCTCTGTCCAGGCAATCTGCCGTCCGAGAGGTCAGTTCTGGATAGCGGGCCTTAAACATGGACCACCACACATCGCTCGGCCCCTTCTCCGGGTTTACTGTGGTGGTGGTCTCTGTTCAGCCACTCTCCTGAATTATCCCAGTGGCCAGAACTTTAACAAGGGATCTGGAAAGTCATAGTCCGCCATCCAGAAAATAAAAGAAAGAAGAGCCTCTTCCTCCACAGGGGTCAGGGCCGAATTAGGATGAGGGTTGTGGGTGTATTTATTTTTTTTGTAATCTTGGAGAATGGTATGGGGAATTCCATATGTTTTTGCTGTAGCTCTCAAACTTGCTCCTGCCTTTAATTCCTCAACTGCCTCTCTTAAGTTCTCCTTTGAATATTGTTTTTTCTTTCCTGACATTGTTCTTTGACCTTCCCGTTACTTTCCTTCGTTTTAAACAAAGTCATTGTTAGTGTTTCTTTAAACTTTTTGTTCCTTAAAATTGTTTAAAGTTAAAATGTTTATATTCACAAAATTTCATTAAAATATTCTTGTTCTGTTCTATTCTGTTCTTGTTCTATTGTGTGTGCATTTTGTTTTTTTTTAATTTTGCATAATCTTATTTAATAAAGCTACAGTATATCTGGGTATCCTATCAATTTGTTTATCTTAAGGTTTTTATGAATATAAACATCACTGAACGTACAGTAGGATGATGGGCAAACAGTGCCTGCTGCATGTGTAGCAGGTGTATATTTAAGAACTAATTTTGTGATTCCACTTGTCATGACCATATTTGGGGTTTCCTGTCGCTGTGCTGACATGGGAGGTTGGCGCACATTGCTTCTTCCTAAACTTCACAGCGGTAGGTCACGCAAGTTTTTGCAGTCACTCAATTAGGGCTGTATTTAGTATAACAGATAAATTCACACGAAATAATTGTATGATTGTGACTGAAATCCCTTATATGATGCACACTATCTGTATATATCTGTAGTTTTCTCTCTCTCTGCCAGCGTCGTGCATTGCTGTCCTGCGCTGAAATATATGCTGCAGGAGCCATCATGTGTTCTCCAGGTACATGCTTTAATGTTATATGTTCTCAAAATGAGGTTTTGTAAAAGTATATCGCCCCAGTTTGTATGAGACGTGAGGACGTGAAGTCAAGTGTTGTGACATGTTGGCGCGAATCATTTATGATCCAGTCTCACCTACAGAAGCAGTGAGTATAATGCCTTTTTATGAATCTTTGCAAATCACCTTTCCTAATAATGTGCTAATTAGCAAGTTTCACTATGAATACGGCTAAAACAAGATCCTCCGAGAGCGCCTCGGAAAAGAGGGGCGGGGTCAGCTGAGCTCGTGAAGATTTAAAGGGGACGTACACAGAACAGAGCGATTACTAAAGAGCTGTTTTTGTCAGGGTAAAATGAGCGTTTTTTAAACTATCTTTGAGAAATTTTAAAACATTATTATAAACTAAAACATAAAACTATATTACAAACTTTCCATTCAGACCCTAAAGAATCATATTAGCTTGTGGAAAATTGGCTTTGTATGACTCTTTTAAGGAAGCTCAATCACTGATGAACTAAAACTACTAAACTAAAATGACCAAAACTGCCAAAATAAGTGGTTGATGAGGATTTATATAACTATAGTTGTATTGCATAATGAAAATATCCCAGATACTTGCACAAGATGCAAAAACTTTAAAGGAACGCTTAATGGGATTGAAGAAATTAGGAACCATTCATCTTTTTATTTCATTTATATCCTAAAGAGATCAAGTTAAAGAAGACAGAGTATGCATACATATATGTATGTTAATGGAAACGTTAACTTATATATTATATATATAGCATAGTAGCAGCATAAAAGTGTTTATAATGCAAGAAATACATAATAATGAATGATTTTTAAAGTCACACATTCTACAGCTTACAATGATTTTGTTGCTGTTGTATAGTAACAATGAACAACATATAGTATTTCTGTGCAAAAGATGACAAAGAGATTACTGACTTTCATTCACTGAATATTTCATATTTGTACAAACAAAGCCAGAACGAAAATAATGAACAGAAGATTTGAGTCAAGACATCCAGATAAGAAATGTTTAAGCTGAACAGAGAGGGCCCTCTAGTGATGTATGCTCTGCTTCACATGCTTGATTCACCCTTTCTTGCTGAGTTCTGCAAGTAAACACGGACAAGTAAGATTTCTGTGAGCTGTCCAAACTTAATTTAAAAAATGTATATAATTTACCTTAAACTTACTGCACTTGTACCTACAAAAAATGTAAACTATTTACATAATACTACACATATTTATCTTTGCAAATATTTTTTTCAATTATGATATAATCTTCAAAACTTTACAGTATACTCACTCCGTCTGCAGTTGGAGCAACAAAATAAACAGCCACAAAACACGGCGATGACAACAGATGACAAAAGAGCAAACAGAAAATGGACATAACCTGAGGAAAGATAGAACAAACCTATAAAAAAGTAGTATTATGCCAAAAGTTTTATTTAAAATCAGAAAAATGCTACACTGTACAAAAAGTTGGGTTAAATATGGATAAACTCAGTGATTGAGTTGTTTCCAACCCACAGCTGTGTTTAACCCTTCTGTGCTGGTTCAAAACAACCCTGTCGTTGGGTTTGTCCATATTTCATTGTATTTAACCCAACATGTTTTGTTTTGTTTTTTCATCCTAAAATGCTTTATAATTCTTTTTAAGATTTAAATATTGTAATTTCCCTTCATTTTTCTCTTACATTCTCCATTTAAAAAGTAATATTTGAATTCATATAATTTTAATTCAACAATGGGGTTCAAACATGATTTGGAACAGTGTTCCTCAGATATTTTGAATGTAACAAGGTTGGTTTTGAAAGAATTATAAATATATGAATTTGTTAAATAAGTTAGATACTCAGATGGAGTTAAAATAACATGCAGTAGCGGCTTAGTGGTTGCAAAAATTAAAAATATAGTAATTGTTAACTGAATATGGTATCTTAAATGAACTAATATATATTTTTAATTAAATTCCTTAAAAAATTAACACCCTTATTATTATTATTTCTCATGGTGGTTTCATTGTACACTACTGAAAAGAGCAATCTCCTTACTTGCACACATTAGGGGAAATAAAGACTCCCACGTGCCATCGGCTCTGCAGGTGAACTCAGCAAAACCCAGCAGCAAATGTCCAGATGGACACTGTACTCTACAGGCAGATCTTTTGTTGTCATGTCCTTCTGTACAGTTCATCAATCCACCACCAAACAAGAGAACAGGGAAACACTCCACTACAACAGAAAAACAATCTTACATGCATATATTACAAGGTATTCTTAAGGAAACCGAATCACAATTTTCAAATATTTATTGCACCTGTACATAAAGGTGGTGGTGCATTCCATGAACCGGAGGAATTGCATTTGAGCTCAGCTGTGCCACTCAGTTTATAATCACCAGCACAAGAAAATGTACAGTTTGAGTTGAGGGAATGATTTCCAAACGGACCGGAGCAAATCATTCTGCCATATAGTGGTGCAGAGAGCGGATCACATGAAATGACTGGCGAGGAAAAAATACTGCATGATCAAGCAATATTTAAAATTAGTTCACCCAATAACGAAAATTTACAGCACTTTTATTTATCCTTAAAACATATAACGTGAAATTCCAGAAATGTTGGGATGTATTTTTCGTTTGAATAAAATTAAAAGTAAAAGATTTCAAATCACATGATCCAGTGTTTTATTCAATGGAACATAGACAACATAACAAACTGAGAAATTTTAAAATGTTTTGCAAAAGATATGCTAATATCAAATTTGATGCCTGCTACAGGTTTTCCAAATAATTGAGACGGGGGCATGTTTACCATCTCCTCTTCTTTTCTCTCTTTTTTAAGATGTCTGGGCATCTGATGTTGAAATTTGGTCCCATTCTTGTTTAATATGGATGGCTTCCAGTTACTGAAGTTTGTGGTCATTTCCAACAAGAATGTCAAATTTGGAAAACATTTTTCCAGTTTAAAGCAGTCAATTTTAAATGAGCCTTGACACAACAACGCTTCTGGACCATGTTCATATATGCCTTTCTTTTTTGCATGATGGCTTCTGCAGATAGCACAGTGGATTGTGTTTTCTGAAAGTATTCCTGGGCTCATTTAGTAATGTTAAAGACAGAATCATGGCGATGAGTGATGTCAATTAATTAGTTGTTAGATGTTCTTCCTGCTGAATCTTTTCACATTTTTTTGTTTTCCCAGCCCTTTATTGCCCCCATGCCAACTTTATTTTAGTCCTGTAGCAGGCTTTAAATTTGAAATGAGCTTGTTTAGTGGATAAAAGCTTTACATTTCTTAGTTTACACATTCATTGTGTTCTCTATGTTTTATTGTTAATAGAATATTGGTTCATGTGATTTGAAAAACTTTTCATTTTATTCAAACGTAAAAAACTTTCCAACCTTTCCAGAATTAGTTTTGTAAGACGTAGCAGTGTTTCATCAGGATTGGATAAATGTATGTTTTTATTAGGTAATTGAATTGTCATTCTGATGGCACCCACTGCAGAAAATCCGTTGGTGAGCAAGTGATGTACTGTACTGCTAAAATTCTCCAAAACTCTTCTAATGAAGAAACAACTCATCTACATCTTGGATAGCCTGTGGGTGAGTACATTTTTAAAGTTGAAAATTTTACTCGCAGGATTATATATAATTTTGTCCATTCAACATTGTTTTTTTCCCTGCTTCATACAGTAGCATGAGCCACCAGCTGAAAACCACCAATTAATTTATAATCACTTCCTCAGCAAATATTGCACTACAAAAGTGTTTTTTTTTCTTTAACACTTCGTATTTGCTTATCTCTTGAAATAATGTTTGTTCTGACCTGTTTCACACTTTGGCCCAGAGAAACCTGGTTTACACACACACGTAAAGCTGTTGACTTGCTCTTCGCAGTCTTCTCTATCAGTGCATGTATCATTTGGACAGTGTGCTGAAAGAAAGAAAATAATAATACTTTTTGGACTATAAAACACTCAGATTTTCTTTCCCAAAAATATCTCTTTTGTTAATTTAATTTAATTAACAAATTGAACAAGTAAGGCCACTTTCATCCTCAATTCCTTACCTTTTTGGCATAAAGGATGCTTTTGCAAATTACAGTTTTCATCATTCCACTTTCCATTATGAGCTGATTTGAAGGTATAAAATTCCACACAGTTTTCATCAGACTTGTCGTTGGGCTCATTGGATGCCCAGTTTTGATATTTTGCAGTTTGTCCATTGGCAGCCCACATCCAAGTGTCTTTCTTCTTTCTCAGTCCAATCCAGAAGTAGGTTTCTGTTTTGTTTTTTATATTTTCTTTAAGAAAGTGTGTTACATTTTCATTGTGGACCATCACAATGTCTGTGTAATTATCTTTACACCACTTTCTAGTCGCATTCCAGGTCATTTTCGTATTCTCTTCCCAGTGATATGTCCATCCTTCAACACTGACTAAAATATTGTTCAGCAAAAGTTATTTTTACAATTTAGAATAATGGGCCATTGTTTACAAGTAACTGCAGGAAGTAATAGGTAGTCCTACATTAACACTTAACTTAATACTATTAACTAATAGAGAAACAAGAATAACTAAACAGGAAGTAGCAAAGGTAATTCCTTATTAGATATATGATCATTGTTAAATAAACTTGCTGAGAACTACTTGAAAACTATGACTAAATAATAAAGAATTACCAATTAATTACTGATAACAACAGTAACATCTTAAAAGTAAATTGGTTTCTTTGTGGAAACACATTTATGAATATGATATCCCCCACATAAGTCAGCTACAGGTTGAAATCCTTACCAAAGGATGGATGTTCTCTCTATTTTTTTTTTTTTTTTACAAAAACATAGAATAATAATAAAAACTAATTTTTATTAAGAAATTGAATTAGTTCACAATTAGCAACTCTAGTTAGTGTCAGTAACTTCAGTATGACTCCAAAAGACCTTTAGTGATAATAGGTTGGGAATTATTTTTCTTGAAAATAAATAATAATGTTTTCTTGACAAAAACAATTCACATCCTTAATAAAGGCTTCAACTGCATTCATATTGTGTTAAACACAAAACTGCATAATCCAGGTTACTGTTTCTGGACGCGTAGTTATACAATACATTTGTGTGAGGCAAAAGTGATTTACAGCTTCACACAAATGTATGACTGTACACCAGAGGTGCCCAACCCTGCTGTACACTATGTGCCAAATTTAAAATATGTTAAATAACTTATTAAATTACTGAGTAGTTACGGTGTTCCTGCCAGCTGACATGGTAAAGCTGGAGTAATTAGTGAGGGGGTCATGTATTTTTTTAAGCTACTATGAACTAGTGATCTGGACTATTATTTTAAAGTGAAAAACATGGTCAGCATCACTTATGAACATTTTTAAGCAAATTATCATTGTTATTATTGTTTTATGTTCAAGTTTGAAATACACAGAGAACATTCAGCCTTTGGAAAGAGTAGTATTCACAAATTCAACTTGTAGCTGACTTTAGATTTGGGGGATCTAAAATTTATAAATAAGTTTCCACAAAGAGACCCAGCTGTTCACTTTTAAGACATTACTGTTGTGATCAGTAATTAAATAGTTATTCTTTATTAACTGGTTAACAAGTTCTCAATCAGGATATTTTTATTTAATAACTATCAAATATCTAATAAGGAACTTTATCTTAAATTTGCTACTACTTACTGCTTAGTTAACTATGCTTTTTTATAGTATTAAGATAAGTGTTATTGTACTACCTATTACTTTCTGTGTAGTTATTTGTTAACGACGGCCCATTATTCAAAATTGTTACCATTACATTTATTTCTTTAATTAATTTTATTCTGAAAGGATGATAAATGTAGAATTCACTTACCCAAATTGAACCAGAGATGAATCAAAATTCCAATGTTTACAGATTTCGCTTTAAACACCACACCACCTCCAGCCTGAACAATTAAACCAGCCACTAGTATAAATGGATGGCACTTTTTAAAAGCTTGTATTGAACCAGAAAGGTTCAGATGAAATGCAAATTATAATAGTTGCATACCATGGTTCTCTTTAGTCTCGACGGAGTCACTTGTCGTTTGTAGAAGATTGTTAATCACAGCTCTAGTTGCATTTCAACAGTCTGTTCTCACATAAAGTCTCTTTTGCTCTGATGAGGGCAATGGGTTTTCCTGCTATATATACGTCATTAGCATTAAATCGGAGGATGTTTCCTCACGGTTTCAAAAGAATAAATGTTATGTAACAACCTTGGAAAGAATGCCACTTTTTGGAAATTGCTTATCTTTTATACGTTCTTTTATCTTTTCATAAAATTCTGTCTCACACAAATGGAATGATGCTGAGATGCATATGATTAGATGTTTACTTTAACATCTGTAGGGTATTTCTGTAAAAGCTAACTCACTAAAAACATATAACAAAGATACACTCCCTGATTTTATGCAGCTTCTGGGAATTACACAGTCACAGGATACGTCCAGAGGAACACGACCTGGGTCATTTAAACAAAACTCTTCACTGCATTCACAATGCTAATGGCTTTATGTACTTAAAGGTGACAAAAGATAAAGGAGGAGAACAGAGACTTCATTCCCAGCCTTAATTTAGGTGGTAAAATTCAAAAATAGGGCTGGTCATCCTAGAAACGTAACAAATCAATCACACTTACTATTTTTTAATACATTGGTGTTGAAAAATGATATATTTAGGTTTTTCAAGTTTAAGCCATTCAGCTGATCAAAACATCCATGACATCATGAAAATCAAACTTTATTTATGTTTACATGTACAATTAGATTTAAGGTGTAGTACTCCCCAAAATTAACAATTTCCAGATTATTTACTCATTCCCAGACATTGAAGATATGACTTTAGAGAAATGTCCCAAATGTATCAGTCAAGAGATGTCACTTTTTAGAAATTCATGGTGAACTCATATGTTCTTTTGTCTTGCCAATCATTATCATCACTTGCACAAAAAGAATAGTGCAGAGATGCATACAGTATAATGATTAAATGATCATTGTTGGATGATTAGAAGACTACACTCATCATAAAAAGGAGTACACATAATTAAATGGCAAAGATCATTCAGAAGACACTTTGAACTATTTTTGAAAAAGTGAACTCATTAAAATATATAAAAACAAACACTATATCAATGATTCTATACAGCTTGAACTATAGTCAGTCACATGATACATCCAATTGAACATGACCTGGGCTGAGTTATTTGAACAAAACTTTTCACTGCAATATCAATGTGCACGTCCCATGTACAGCGACCTCAATTCTTGCCTTCAAATACACTGCTGTTTATTCAAATGCAATAATTACTGACATATTAGTCGCTATATTAATGCTTTGATGTTGAAAAATGTAGGGTTTTTTGGTAAAGTAATAGACAAAGTTGAAAAAGCACTGCAACACCGAAGTCATAACATCATAAAAAATACTTTATTGGTTTACAAATAGTTTAATAGGACCAATACAGTTTTGGAACAATAAATAGTACAAAAGATATTATTGTAACTACTACATTTATACATTACAGAACAATATGTTCAGTCAAGTAAATCATAAATGCTTCCGTTGGGAAGAAAAAAAATCACATTCAGTTAGGACTAATGGCTAGTATAACTGATAATGCCCATAAGAATCATTTGTGATGTCATCCATTTTTATGACATGTGAGGCAGTTGTCATGTAAGAAAGAATTAAGTTGCTCAATAATTGTTCACTGGAATGAGTTGCAATGCTATCATTACACATACTGGCCTGTATATATTTATGAGGAACATACACTCAACATATATGCTGTATGCTATGTAATGGTATTTTGTTTTATATGAGACTGTCAACACTGTTCTTATAAAACTGTCGAGGATCCTCAAAATCCATGGTACTAAAAATAAAATAGACAAAAGCAGATATAGTCCTGTCAGTACCACATAAGAGAAATAATGACAGTAATGATACAAGAAAAATATAGACGCAAAATAAATAAATAAATAAAAAACTCACCTGTTCAGTTCAAAATTTTTAGCTGAAAACAAAAAGACAAGATTTAGCATTTCAACTATTATTTCAATTTAGCATTTAACTCATTTTCAGCATATTATTAAAGAATTACAACATTTAGAAACTCAGTAGACTGTTTACTTCACCTTTTCGCCTCAGTCTTTTCAGTATCCAGATGAGTAAGCCTAGACCAGAGACGATGGAAGCACCTGAAACACCAAGAGCCACTTCTGTTGCTTTCAAGAGCGACGCAGAGGGATCAGTATGAGCTGAAAATACAAATAAAAGGAATAAGCCATAGAATGTATTTCTCAGTTTATTAGTCAAATGGCCTCTCTGCATCCCACAGTAATTATTAGCTGCTTACCTTGACACACTGCCACTTCCCCTGACCAGCTTCCATTGTGGTTGCACATCACTGTCGTGTTACTGTAGTCTTTAAGTTGGTGGCCTTCATGGCAGCTGAAGAAGCAGTAGGTGCCAAAGGTGGGTTCTTTCGATGAGCAGTTCACGTGCCCGTTGACTGGGTCAGAAAGTTGTGGGCAGAGCACTGCTACAGAATTCAAAAAAAGATTTTAGTATGATAAAATTCTCTTAGTTTAACTTATTTTTTAAACACATTGAATTAGGTTATTTTAATTAATTAGGTTAAATTAACCTGGAAATTAGGAAAAGTTTATTGATTACCTGCACAGTGAGGTGGTCCATTACTCCAAATTGCTGCTTTTGTACAGCTGATCTCTGAAGATCCCTGGAGGTGGAATCCCTTAGCACAACTGAAGCTGCATTTGCTCCCATAATTAAAGTTGGAATTGCATCTCAGTTCTCCGTTGACAGGACTGTTAAGTGCTGGGCAGTGAATAACTGAGGAAAGTGGGAATTTATGAATTGATCAGATGGTTTACATTGAAAGGTGCCATTGTAAAATATTCATCAGATGTTGTTTTGGTTGCACAATGTAAATTCAACTCACGTTCACATGTTGGTGTTTTCCTTGACCACTCTGTGGTAGCAGTGCATCTTGTCGTACCGGAGCCCTTCAGTTCATAACCCTCATCACAGGAGTATTCACATTTAGAGTCATATG
>JAUMHR010000030.1:2064174-2076246 GCA_032361145.1 Enteromius fasciolatus
CACCTATACACACCCCGTGATTCAGGGCTCTTGTGAAAGCTGGACCTTTCTTCATGTCGGTTTTGAAGAACTGGTGTGTAAAATGTTGGGCGAAGAAAGCAAACATAAGACTGGTGCGTTGAGGGTCTGGGATGAACTTCCTCCTGAGGAGCAGCTTCTCAGCCAGAAGTTTCACGTCTGGGAGCTCTTTCTTTCCTGGTAAAACAAAAAAGAATGAATAAGAAGAAAATTGACATCTCCAGTTAAGAGTCTTAAACACCAACTCAGAACTGTTACAATAAACAGGAGCGTGAGCATTCTGTGTAATTATAAGATCTTTTAGCCTCTAGCGATGATAGCGATGAATCTCTCAGCAATAATGATGTAAGCTTATATATTTATTTAAGCCTTTCTCTTCCACACACCCAAGGCATGCAAGCAGGTAGGTTGCGTCCGCAAGCTTCCTGTCTAGCTGTGATGCCAGAAATGTGAGAAAACAGGTCTGAGGACAAAGAGGCTCACCTGCGACTCCCATTGGTGTGGGGCAATCGTGCGGGACAGGAGGCAGCGTGCGAGTGTAGTAGGAAAGATTTGAGTAGGCTTCCCAGCTTTTGTAACCATAGTCAGCATTGAATACAGGAGGGCTATCAATCAGATGGGAGCGAGCTGGTTTAGGAGGAAAATACATTTTTTAAAATCAGTATTAATTTGTAGTTGCATTTACAATTTACACCATAGATGTAAAGAAACATTTTTACATACAGGTATTTTAAAGTGCACGAGTTACACCAATAACAACTTACATGTTAGCACGTATCTCATGATGCCGTCTCTCAAAAACGACACTTTATTGAGGATATTCCACAAGCTTTTGAAGTGTGTGAGGATATAATGCACGGCGTTGGGAGAAGGCTTCAGAGAAACTTTCACCCATGTGAGAAACTCAGCTGTAAAAACGACACCAAAGTGAACGGTTAGTCAGGTACTGAGAGAAACAGGAAGCTAATTCTTTTACAGAGGTCTATGCGATACACTTACGGGTTGTGCAGTTTTCCCCGTGATATCCAGTGCGTGTACAGTCACATTCATACGAGTCTGAGCGCAGTGCCGTACAGACACCTCGATTCTGACACGGCTGAGAGCAACAGGGGTTGGCTGCATCACAACAATGTTCATTATTTTAAACAGCTTTACTTACCTAATGTTGATAATACTAAAGAATCATAATAGATGTGGAAACGAAAACGCATAAATAATGAAATGACTCACCTCCTTGGCAAACCATGAACCCCAGGTGCAAAAGAATAAATAATACCAAACTGTTCATTCCAGTGGCGTACAGTAGTGGATGTATTGGGTCGTTCCTCGCCAGTTCAGATCAGAGAATGAATTAACCTCAGAGAGAGGCGCAGTTATAAGAACAGAAGAGTGACGTAACAATTCATGCCTAAAATGACTTCCTACATGACTCATATTTCTCTACAGCAGTGGAAGCATGATATAATCGTTTGATGGTATGGCGTACCTGATTGTCATTAATATCTGTAGCGAGACAAGATAAAGACTTAAAAGTTTATTTAGGATGCGTCTTGTCCATGTTTTACATTTTTGTCACTTACAAATAGGAAGCAAAATAAAACTGTGTCTAATAAACTCAGTAATAATAATTTGATACATTCTCTGCTAAGTGATTACATTATTGACAGCCTAAGGATTTTTTCAGAAAATACATTGTAAATAAATTGTATTTAAATTCTTTTTTTAATTTGAGTTAAGTTCTGAATGAAAATGCTTTAGATCATTTCTTTTTTGAGGGCGCATATGTGGTGGTGTTGGCTGATCATTCGATTACATTTAAAGGGAACAAGGAGAAATATTACCACAAGGCAATAGGAATACACCTTTTTATTAATTTTTGAAAAAAAAAACCCACACAAGCAAGCCTTGCATTTGTGCATTGCACAAAAAAGATTTGTGTAACATGAATACATAGATTACATTTATATAAACGTAACATAAGTGTTTTGAACGAGTCTTTTTAAAAATTAATGCTGTTTGTGTGTGTCATTATTAATCTTTATCATCCTCATTTTCTGCGATCACCTGTTCAAGTTCGCATAGGAACTGCCACCTTGTGGCAGAAATGAATGACTCAACTGTACAGTATTGGTCCGCTAGGAAGACAAACCTGCTCTCCTCTTCATCTCTGCTGTGCTGACTGTTACCTCGGATAAACTTTTTCTTCATGATTGTTAATTGCAGGGGCGGACTTACCCATTAGGCAAAGGTAGGCGTTTGCCTTGGTCCCTGAAAGCCAAGGGGCCCCAAAATGCTTTTTACAGAAACGGTATCAACAGAATTTAGCTGCATCAAAATACAGTATTTTCACACAGAGAAGCGAAAATGTAGCTTAAACAGGTTTGTGTCAGTAAATATAATATACAGTGCTGTGCAAAAGTCTTAGACGACTAGTAATTTCACCAAAAAAAAGAAGAAGAAGAAAAAAAAACATGCTACATGAAAAACTATGGGCAAGTGTACCTCGAAACAGAAGCTGTTGTACCAAAAGCTCAAAATATTTATTTGATTTAGTTAATAGAAGTTGATAAATTAAATATATTTATAGCATTATTTTTGAAAGAATCCTCATTTCATAGCATTTTTAAATTCCTATATTTGCCTAATGCCCCAAATTCACTAAATCCACTCCTGGTTGGATTGTATTAAATTGTAGCTATAACATTTAACGCATATAGAAAACTCAGTGTAATAATGGTTTAGAATAGTGCTTTTTATAATCCATTTAACAAATTTACAGAGAAATAAAGTGTAACCTGTCAGCAATAGCCTATGAAAAGCAAAAGCACACAGCGCAAGAGAAGGGACGAAGATGACACTTTATCATCATAGGAAGCTTGTTGTAGGACTTCCTCTTTTTTTTTTTTTAAATAAGTCTGATAGAAGCGCACTCTCTCTCTGCATTAGAGGACGACTGATTGATTTCTGCCTTGGTGTGCACTCCAGCCCAGGGTAAGATGAAAGGTTAATTACTCCGTCTGTATTTGTTTACTGCAGGTAAGCTGTCGTTCACACTACAATACGTGAAAATAGCGGTGCGAAGATACAGCGTCAGCACTGTGAGTGTAACCTACTGACAGTTTAGGGCAACTGCATGTTTAAAAAAAGTTTCCATTAGTGTCATAACACGCCATTTAAATTTCAAAAGCACATCTCTGTTCATCTAATACTTTGAAGTTAAACAGGACAGTTGCAGCACGAGGAGTTTTGTGGTAACTGTTAGGCCATATAGCTACACGGCAATGACTTTCGGAGTGTAGCGCGTTGTAGTTGTAACAATTTTAATAACAAAGTTTTATTTCACGAAACCTTATATTGACAGCATCTCACCTCAGACAAGGTCATTCTGCAGCGAAGTTATACACGCACTGATGAGCATCAAAAGCGTCGTGTGCCACACAAGGTCCTGTCAGTTCAACGTAGTTTTGTTGGTTTGTCCCTGGTTTAGCTAACCAGAGAACCTGACATTCTCCTTTACGCAATTTTAGCTTCCGCTGGACTGCACAATATTCACTGATAATACATGCAACTTTAATACTGATTCCTAAGCACACACGTTAGTGCATTTTGTACTGTTGTCGTAGTGTTTGCTGTTAACCAGTTTACATGTTACTTCGCGCTCAGTGAGTGTCACAACGCAGCTCAGACTGGGAAAGTTAGATTTGAACAGTTTCATCATGCTACTATTATCTGTGGTTGGCACTTCCAGTTTCAATAAGCTAAAATGGACTACGTTTTAGTCCATGCGTAAAGCCCATCACTATTCCTTCCTAATGCTTTCACATACACAACATGCACATGTTTTTAGTAATTTGTGTACAGGGGTCACCAAATTCAGTCCTGGAGGGCCGGTGTCATGCAGAGTTTAGCTGGACTGGAAATAGTGAATGTAGACGTTGATGTTATTTAATGTTTATATTATCCTTCTTAAAATTGGTTTGGAGTGGTTAGGGCTCACTTCACATCTTTTGCCATAGCCCTGTGTACTTTTTTTATCATTAAAACCTTTAAAAAGTGGTAGCCTGTTCCTGCAGACATTGATAATAGTCCTTATGTCTGCATGAAAAACCTCTGCTTTTGATTGACGCTATGTTTATACAGTATGCGATCCTAGGTTACCTATCATAAAGTTGCAATATAATAGCCTATAAAATGTCTACATTCAACATGTAACTGAAACTGAAACCCGGTAACATTTTAAATACTATCTCTGTTTATATAATGATTTGCATTAAACTGTAAGCAAGCCCCAAACTACATACAGAAAAAACTCATATATGGAAATATTATCTATTAATACCCAGCCACGTTTGTACGAACTAAGTTTCCTTCATTCATTTTATCGCTTGTTTGGTATCTCTAATAAAAAGATTCTTCAGCTCGTTTCATTAAAGTAAAAGTATTTATTTGAATATCATTCAAATTATACATCTGAGCAGCTTCTGGTGAGTTCTGTTAGCTTTATAGGCCCTAATGACTTAATTATTTACACTGAATGGTTTTACTGGGCAATATGATTGTATATAACAATGATAACTGACTGAAATCTAGCTATATGTTCTCCCTTTTAAAAAACAGCCATGGTTTTGCTACTCTAATCAAAGTGTTTTAGCAGTTAGCCACTGTAGTGAATAATTTGCAGCCTCTTGGACAAACAGAACAGCGATTTTCTGATTTAAAGAGATTTACACAGTAGTCTGTTTTATTCTAAGAGTATGTAAGGTGTTTTTTTTTCAGTAGTAGTAAACGGTCTGGTTTTTCTGTGGTGATTTGCATGTGTTTACGCTGCATGCTCTTCAGCGTGTCCTAAAACACGGCGGAAACCAGCGCGCCATGACGTAGATTCTCATACTCTATACTTGAATCTTACAGGCAGGTTTGTTGAGGCAAGTTGGAGTTAAACTCCGCAGGACACTGGCCCTCCAAGATTAAGTTTGATGACTCCTGGCCTATTTGGTTAGTATTACAAAAACAAATGTCATGTATGTTCTTTGTGTGAGAGTTCGGCTTTATGATTTTTTATTTGAGTGTTATTTTAGTTTTGTCCCTAATCACATCATGAAACATTACATTTTCATAGATGCAAATTAATTATTTCATTAAAAAAACAAAAACAAATGTATTTAAAACAAATCTCTACAAACAAACTGATTTTTTAAAACAAAATATAAAATAGAGTAATTTCACTGTAAATTATACCTTGTCATTAAAAAATAGCTTTATTTATTTTTGTTACTTTTTTTTGTGCATTAGATGTCCATTTGCATAGTTCTTTGAGGAATTCTGGATAACCAGACAGTTTTGTCTAATTTAGTGGTGAAGGAACCATGCCAAGCCACCATGAAGACCATCACATCTTTGTAAGTAGAAACTAATCTCAGGTCTATGCATAAAAACAGAAGCAAACAATGGAGTGTGGCTTTCAAGGTGGTAATCCAAAACAAAGTTTGACAGCACTGATGGTTTTAGGAAAACCACTATTCTGGTTTTCCAAGAAATTCTTGTTTTTTAAGTTTACACCAAGAATGTCGTGGCCTTTTTTTGGAGTGTTTTGTGCTAAATTAGCCAATGTTTGGACACGTTATGTAAACAGCAAAAGAGAAAACATGTTACTAGCTATACAGGCTCTACATATATATATATATTTTAATATAAAGTTTAGGAGAGGTTTTATACTTCTCGTTAACCTCCTCAAACTGACATATGTATTGGTGTGAAAAAGATATGTTGCCCCAACGCGGCCAAATGTGCAAGTTGTTTTTTCCCCTTTAGAGTTAGGTGTAAAATAGAGATGTATTCAAATTTTAAAAGGTAACAATGATTAATAGTTATAAAGATTCTGGTAGTAGTTTTAGGGAATCACTAGCAGCAGTAATGGTGGCGAGCGAGTGTTCTGTGTATTTTTTTATTTTTTTTTAGGTTGAACAGCAAATCTCCCACAAACTCAAAGCAAAAGTATTGCGAGCTGAAAATGTCACCAAGGGACCTCTTGGAGACCTTTGTGAGTACTTACTTTCTATACTTTTTAAATATGAAGTTTAGGTACTTACAGAACAGGCATTGTACTTCACACAGCATAATGCACTGCCTTTATCAGTTTAAAGCAACTAAGCTAAGAAGAATAAGATATCATTTGGGTATTTTTTATTATTAATCATGACTGCTTCTAAAAAAACTAACTGAACATGCTTGTAGTGGATACCCCGGACCCATATGTGGAGTTGTTCATCCCCACCTCACCAGAGAGCAGAAAGAAAACACGACATATAGACAACAACATCAATCCCGAGTGGAATGAGGCCTTTGAATTCATCCTCGACCCCAACCAAAATAATGTGCTTAAGGTAAAGAGAAACAAACGAAATGTATGTTCTTAATCTAAACTGTTCAGCATTATAATCACTATAATAATGTAATTTGCTATTAACTATGCAGCAGAGGAGCAATTAATATAAAAGGTGTAAAAGTGAGTAATGTCTGGCCCACTAGTTGCACCAGATTGAAGCTCAAAATGAAAGTTTACAAACAGGTTTGCCCTTGTTTACCATTGTTGAAAAAATGTAGGTTACCACTCAAAAAACAGATCAATGTTATAAACCTCAAAATGTCTCTGCATATTGTTAATTTAGTGTTTTTAAAACTAAATAAATTACACACTTCCTGCTTGCAGTACATCAATGTCATGCTGCTTTAATAAGGCCTTGGTATTTTCAGATCTGTGTAGTAATTTGAACCTTTTATGTTGATCAGGATTTTAGAAAGCAGTGTATGTGCAGTCAATGATGTGGTTTCTGTTTCTGTTTCCAGCTGACATTAATGGATGCTAACTATGTTGTGGATGAAATGTTGGGTACGGCTTCATATGATATCTCTAAACTGACAATTGGACAAACAGTGCTAGTGTCATTTCTTATTGGAAAAGTAAGTTTTATCTATATGAGCACTTTCCCTTTAAAAAAAGTTTTTTTAAAAGTAAAATAGATATTTACTTTTTTAATGTACAAAATATTTTATATAGATATATATTGTCTCTTCTCCACATTTATTATTATTTTTTACCTCCATCTTTGATCTGGATTGTGGTAATATCTGCTATTGTCGTTTTACAGGTGACCAACGTATACTTAGAGCTTTCTTTGGAGGAGTGGTATGTATAATCACAAAAACACAACTGGCTTCTGTGAGTTGTTTACAATAACATAACTTTTATAGTTAAGCGCCACAAATCTGACTTTTTTCTTCTACTGTTCTCAGCTCAGCAATGGACCTGAGATTCAATCTGGATCTGTGCCCTGAAGAAAAGCTCTATAGACAACACCGGCGTGACAGAGTCATGCTGGGCATCAAGAAATTGTTGCACATGGAGAAACCATCCTCCCTCCCTTCCTCTCCTCATGAGGTACCACTCATTCATTGACTGCTTCCTCCACTGGTCATGAATGTTCATATTTAAAATTCTCATTTTCTGTGATGATGTTCTTTGTCACAGCCATTGTTCTTGTGAGCAAGAGGGGTGTGGTTGTGTGAAAAACAGTACAGAAAATGTTTGATGCAGATGTCACCTCACTGTCACACCTAATGAAAGCCAGAAAGTTGACCTGCATTACTGACGCAGAATTTCTTCACAGCTCAGATTTCCACATAACTTTAGGAAAGTCATAATTTACCGCATGAGAAATTTGGCAACATCAAGCAACTGTGAGAAAATATAAGAAATGGTTTTGTTTTTTTAATGGTCTTAGACATCCTCCATGATCAGGTTACTGTTGTCTTTGGCACATTTCTTCTGCCTTTACTGATTGTGTAATGGCTCAAAGTGAAAATATAGATCATTCAAATTTAAAGAGGAAATGTTAGTTAGACTTGTCAAAAGAGAGAACTTGAGAGAACTTGTGCCAAGGGGAATCCAATCTAGTCATAGAATTCAGGCTAGAACACCCTCCCCTCAGAATACAGCTGTCCTCAACTATGTTAAAGAATATATCCATGCCAAGCATTATACTCAACACACAATAGTGTGCATTTAAGCTGAATATGAAACGATTCAGTGCGCACACTGCATCATTATAACAATCCAAATACAATCTGAGGTATCTGACACCCCATTTAGAGAGGTTATACAGCTCCTGCAGATCAAACAAATGACCGCAAACTGTGCCTTGGCAAAGGGGGGACCGTGATGCAAGAGACAAGCAATTTGTCCCACACCCCTAAAAGACAAAGTGTAAATCCTCAATGCCAATCCTTTCTTCTGTGCTGTGACACACATGACGTTATGTAGTGCAGAGTCTTGGTTTTGTCCCTCAGAGCTGCAGGAGTTTTAGTGACGTCCAGTATACGTCACCAGAGAGGAGTCTGTTGTTTCATTGAAAAAGTGAAAAAGGAAAAGAATGCATGGATACATCATTATCAGATACACAACAGATTTTAAATGCTTTCCCAGGGAATGTGGAAGTAAAGAATTTAACTTTAGACGAGTTTCAATACTGTTACTCCTCAATGATGCGAATGCAGGCAATGTAACTGAAATCCAAGTTGAAGACAATCCCAGATCGTTCAAGGACACTCTTTGCATTTAATTAATTTTTTTGACTGATTTTCTTTTTAACTCACTACCCTTTTGTTAGCATTTTACTTTTGTTACTGCTACTTGTGTTCACTTGCATGCAGGTTCCAGTGATGGCTGTGCTTGGCTCAGGTGGAGGTTTCAGGGCAATGGTTGGTTTTTCAGGGGTTATGAAGGCTTTGTATGAGTCTGGTGTTCTGGACTGTGTCACATATATTGCTGGCCTATCTGGATCCACCTGGTATGCGGACATTTAACTAAGCTTTTTTATCTTTCCATAATCATCTTTTCACTTCCAACTCCTATAAATGCTCATTTACTGTTGCGTGTCTCACAGGTACATGTCCACTTTGTACTCTGACCCAGAGTTCCCCACTAAGGGTCCAGAGCAGATCAATCAGGAGCTGATGATTCGTGTGAGCAGTAACCCTCTCCGATTACTCCTTCCTAAACACATCACTAACTATGTACATGCCTTGTGGAGCAAGAAGGTCACGGGGCAGCCTGTTACCTTTACAGATATCTTTGGAATGTTGATAGGGGATACACTCATTCCCTCTGTAAGTATCTGAGAGGGTTTCTTTGTTCTTCGATTTTAATGATTGAGAAATACACAATGCCCATCTGGCGATACAAAGGTTCCATTTCTCATTTTGCTTTTCTCACTAGAGCATGGACACCAAGTTGAGTGAGTTACAGGAAAAGATAAATGAGGCTCAGGCTCCTTTGCCCTTGTTCACCTGCCTGCATGTAAAACCAGATGTCTCTGAGCTTAAGTTTGCAGGTAAAAGGGGTTTACTTTAACTCTATTTGGCAGTTAAAAAGTTGTCTTTCTTAAAGGGGTCATCGGATGCGACATGCACTTTTACAAGTAGGTTTAACTGAAATGTGTGTTGGAAAGGTGTGTACGCAACCACCCTATAATGATAAAGGTCCACCCAGCGTTTGATTTTTAAGTCTTGTTAAATAATTTCCATTTTCTCATATCAAGCCCTTCTCAGATGCCTGTCTGTCTGATGTCACACAGACCCCTCCCCCTAATTGACACTAGCGTTTTACCTTAGACCTGCCCCTGAATGAGCTGTCATCAGTCCGCCATTTCATGTTTTAAAGCTGGGGCTGATGTAGAGAACGGCTCCTAAGAATGGCTAAAGGAGTCATACAAAGCCAATTTTCCACAAGGAATGGAAAGTTTGTAATAGAGCTTGTTTTAAAATTTCTCAAAAATAGTGTAAAAAAACGCTAATTTTACCCTGTCAAAAACAGGGCTCCGCTGACCCCGCCCCTCTTTTCCGAGGCACTCTCGGATGTTGCATTAAAACCTTAATCAATGCACTATGAGCTAACATAAACTAGCAATGAACAACAGTATTTGTATTAATGAAAGTTAATAAACATGAATACATACTGTAAAAATTTTTAATGTCGGTTAATACATTAACTAATGTTAACAAATGACACCTGTTGTAAATTGTTACCAACAATTTAAACATGTATTTCATATTTAGCATCTGTGCTTGCATATTTGTGTCAAAATGTCTGCGGTTACAATTTCAAGGATGGGTTATTCTTTTCTTTATGACATCAAATATCCTTTTCCATTGTGCCAACTAATTGTTAGGGTAATATTATACCTCGGAAATATACAAAGACTGCATTGACACGGAGTCAGTGAGCTTACTGAATGAATGAATGAAGGGGGACGCCATTTATAGTAGTCTGACTTGTTGAACTGCCTGGGGAGAACCCAATTGCGTCAGCAGATTAGTGTAAGAATGTGAACAAGAATGTAAAATGTCTTTTTTTAGTTCAAAGAACACTGGTATTGTTCTTCTAAAGCCCCACGAAAGCCCTGAAGTGCCACAAGTTTTAGTTGTTTAAAGGTTTGTCTGTCAATCTGTAATTAAATATAGGCCTAATTGTGTCGCAATTGACTGCTGTTGGCATTCTTTCTGGTTTGAGATGTAAAGAATTGAAAAATGTTCTACAGACCTTAAGTAAATAAGTTCAACTCATCTAAGAACAGATTTATATTACAAGTAAGGAGATTTTTATGCACATGGCTGTTTTAACAGAACATAAACGGGACCTTTATTTTCAGACATCACACCTGTCACAGGTATTTTGTTTTTGGGTATATTCATGCATCAGTGCAGTTGGTATAAATACAGCTGAATGAAAGCAACTATTCAGACACTGAGACACTCAAGGGAATCACCCTCACGTCATGTGTCATTGAGGTACAAAGTAATCCTAGGAGACAGAAAGACATCCGAACCACTCCTACATCCACAATAGACTAAAACTGTCAATACCTTAGACTTTGATTTATAATTTTTGTCTGAAAAAGCGTCAGTCTATTTGTTTTTTAGGCCCACTCACACAAAATAGCTTTTGTATTTTGAGCATTTCATTTAGTTGATTCATGCATCTCCCTTTCGTCAAAAGTGACATGCTTCATCAACAATCTCAGAAAGCTGAAGACTGAAACACTGCTTTCGCACATTCCCAAAAACTATTTGAAATATGCAATTTGTCATTATGTTTTTTGCAACCTAGTGTTGGTCCCTTGTTCCAAATTATACTAATTCGGCCTCCTGTTAGTCTTGTATTTGTTGTCATAGCCATGTTTTGCTGATTTCTGTTGTGGTTGTGTTTTGATTGGTGTGTTTTAACTGACAGATTGGGTGGAGTTCAGTCCGTATGAGATCGGAATGGCTAAATATGGAACCTTCATGACCCCTGACCTTTTTGGAAGCAAGTTCTTCAGGGGTAATGTGGTCAAGAAGCATGCAGAGAACCCTCTTCACTTCCTCATGGGTACAGTGTCTTTGTTTTTTTGCATTTCTCTTAGTAGTAAGTGGAGAACCATGAGAAAAAAAAATGAAATTGTCAGTGTTCTTATGAAAATAGTGACACCACATAGTTGGACTCTTCACAGTTATAGCCAAATATCACCTGATTTAAAGGGTGTTGGTTCAGTCATTTCCAGTAATCTCATACTTACTGTATTGCAATGCAAAAATAATGTTGTAATTCAGTGGCATAGACTCAAAATGTATGAAAGTCACTGTGACCTTAAAGAAACACTCTTTGAAATGTGCACTGCCTAGATAAAGTTTATTTTTACAACATTGGCGTGAGAATCTGCAATGTTTTTTTTTTTTTTACTGTTTTAGTCTCTATAACCTTTAAGAAAAAGTCTCATTTTACAACTGTGTAATGTTGAAGAATAAAAACTAATGTTAAATAGATTTTAGAATAAAGACTAGATCATATTTCATCCTTATACTACGGGGCCGTTGAATGCTTGAATCTGATTGGCTGAGGAACGTTCTGAGGTGTGCAATTATTTTCAGGGAAATGCACGGTGAACGTTGTTCCAGGCAGCTCTCTTGACCGCATTACAGTTCCATATCACTTCGCATAGTTAACTGTAATAATCACAC
>JAUMHR010000030.1:2086221-2108194 GCA_032361145.1 Enteromius fasciolatus
TTTGCGCGAAGAACTAAAATAATATCATTCACTATACCATTCTTCTTCTGTGCCTTACGTCTTCCGCTATTTTAGAGAGCATCACAACGCAACACATATGCAAGCTTTAACGTATTTTACGTAATCAGCCTTGTTTACATCCGGGAAAAAGCAGGCCTGTGTACGTAATCTCCGGTTGTTTATGCCTAGAGGAAAGCATACGCATATGTAGTGATACTCTCTAAAATGGCAAAAGACGTAAGTCAGGGAGTAGAGTTAAATGATGTTCTTTTTGTTTAGCGTCACATGGGCTGTTTTACTGACGTTTTTACTATGTTTCTGGACCTGGGATCATTTCACTTGTATTGTCTATGAAAGGTCAGATGCCTCTCTGATTTCATCAAAAATATCTTAATCTGTGTCGATGAACGAGATGAACGAAGGTCTTAAGGGTTTGGAAAGACATGATGGTGAGTAATTAATGACAGAATTTTTGGGTGAACTAACCCTTTAAGGGACTTACATTTGTGTTTGAGATGGGGTTATTTTCATGTATTTAAAATAATATATATTTGGGGTTTTAGTGCTTGTTCCTCCATTTACCTTGAAGTTGGTTGTGCTAGTCCAAAACGATAGTAAAGCAAGAGCTGGTGC
Organism: Enteromius fasciolatus; assembly: GCA_032361145.1. Taxonomy (NCBI): domain Eukaryota; kingdom Metazoa; phylum Chordata; class Actinopteri; order Cypriniformes; family Cyprinidae; genus Enteromius; species Enteromius fasciolatus. Next base: position 2,086,855 of record JAUMHR010000030.1, read on the forward strand.
TGGGGCGGGGGTGGAAGTAGAAGGTTATGGATGGACTCTCCCCTCATCCACTTGCACAAAGGAGGGCTTTCTTTCCTCATCCCTTTGCTTTCTTAACTCATACCACCATTAAACCCCCAACCTTCCACGGTTCATTGAGAACACAGTGAACACCAGTGGAGCACCACTGCTCTGGTTGGTTTAAAAACACAGCAGGGGCATTGCGGAGCACCAAACCCTTTCACAGACTTGATCCCCTTGGGCAGGCTAACAAGAGTGATTCACCTCTGTGCCATGTTATATATCAACATATCAACATTTTGGAATTTATTTTCAATCATAATATTTAAATAATTACTGTTACTCTCATGTTCTGTTAAGACCCCCCATGATGTATATTTAAAATATTTTATTTTTATATTTTACCACAAATTAAAAAATGAACTTTTCATAAATGTGTAATTCTAGTTTTGGAGGTAAGTTTGACCTTGCTGAAACATGTGGTGGAAAAATAAAATGAAAGAGCTCAAGCACAACACATTTGGGTTTATCGGTTATCAAGATCATCGCAACATGCTTTTTCATTTTTATTTAGTTCCAGAATCAACAGTCATACTGTGTATTTATTCTCACAGGATCATTAGAAGGTCATAAGCAAAAGCCACAAAATATTGTGGAAATGTTTCGCTTTACATTTCCAAAATTAACAGCAAACCATATGCAAAAACATTGTAATGGTTTACTTCTCACATGAGAACAATGGCAACAACCAACATTTGTGACCACTAACTGCGTGACTGCTCCTGAGTGCAGATGGTAAACATTAAAAGCAATGTAGCGTTCTCATAAATGAAATGAGTTGTTTTTCTCACAGCGGTTTTCTATTAAGTCTTCACATGTAAACCATGCAGTGTATGTAATTGGCAATTAAACAGGTTGACGTGATCCTGGTGCATGTGTGTGGTTGGATACAGCACGCATACGTTACAGGTGGAGTTTTTTTTTATTATTAATTACTAACCCTCATGTCGTTCCAAACCAAAAAGACCTTCATTAATCTTTGGAACACAAATTAAGATATATTTGGTGAAATACGAGAACTTTCTAACCCTGCATGGACAGCAACTGGCTACCTTTCTGGTCCAGGTCCATCACTGGTTCAACCATAATTTTCTGAAACTATGAGAATACTTTTTGATTGCAAATAAAACAACAATAACAACTTTATTCAACATTTTCACCACACCATGATGATGAATGATGTAGATGATTCATGGCCAGTCATGAAAGGCTTCTTTTTTTTTCTTAAACAGAAGTATCATACATGTTACATGTGTTTAAGAAACACTTAAGGATACTTACCTACTTAAATCATGAGTTAAGGATTATCCTGTGTCTGAGGAGGTAAACAGCAATTTCATGACAGTGAAAATCCTTAAAGGACAGACACAGTGACATAGTGCTAATCTTAGAAGCAACGAATCAAATCCCAGAAACTGGTTTTAATAGGTCTGTGTTTTTGCGGGAGTGCAACTGTCATTGAGCTTGATTGAATGTATTTATGTTAACTTTTGGAATGTGTGTTTGGACTGAAGCAGCATGCTGGAGGCAGAACACAGAGCAGTGCACTGGGGTTTAATGCCTCTTGATGACTCCTATTAAATTCACCAGCCACAAACTTGGGGTTTTGTTAAATAGTGAAACTCCTGTGATCTTGCAAAAAATATACTAAAGGTGGGTGGCAACCTCTGGCATTCTCGGGGTGCTTCTAAGTGTAAAATAACAACATACAGAGAACACACACAACTAAACCAAACAAAACACCACGACCCACTGGTATTAGGATGGCAGGTCAAGATAGAAAGAATGTAAACACACTTGAACTTCAGAAAAAGCAGATGCAGGGAAAGGAGGCTGCTGTGTAGAATTTGCACCCATTTAATTAATGAGTTTGTGAAAGTACATTTTAAGGGATAGTAAAATGTAAAAACTAAAATGATGTCATTATTTATTTACCTGTATGTTTTGTGCCATCCTTTGCACATTCTTTTGAGTTAGAAATTTGTTCTTTAATGCAGACTTTTTGGATTCATGTGTTCACTCATTTGGCATCTCCAGTCTGGACCCCATTAATTTCCATAGTGTTTTTGTCCATACTTTAAAAGTCAGTGGGACCTTAAACGGTTTTCATCATTTTACAAAATACTTTTTTTTGTTCCACTAGTCTCCTAACTAGTCTCTAAATGTACCATAACCAATGTCTTCAGCACTTCTTACATCTGTGAATCCATGAGAAGAATGTGACTACCACAACACCCCCAGTTTGTTAAATATTGTGTACCACAGCTTTTGTTCACTGATTGCAAATAAACTGTCCCCTCAGGAATTTTAATCTGTTGTACAAAGTCCAGGGACTTAACAGTGCTTTCAGTTTCAGAATGAAAGTTGGGAAGATACCGTGTTGGCTAAAACAAGTTTAAAGGGAAATTAGAGCTTAAAATGCAGACTACAGTCAAATAGAAACTGGAAAATGCTGTCTTGAGGATGAATGGCATTGAAATGTAATAAATAACAAAATTATTTAGAAAAAGATGACGTTTCTCTAGTTTCCTGTGGTAGACAGACATGGATAAAGTGAGATTTAAATCTATCTGACGCAACAGCTTGGTATAAAATGAAATTCTTTTACAAAGTACAGAGATCAAACAGTGGAAGGGAGTTCAAAAACAAACCATGCGTGCATTCACACACTTTTTCCTCAAGTCTGGCCAAGAAGAAAGACCTCACTCAAACTAACCTTGAAATGCTGTCTGCCTGGGTTCTTACATTAGCACAGACATGACTAAAACACCTACAATTGGTCATAGTTCTTAACACTCTCGCGTTACTCTCCAGAAGAACCCTGACTTGCACTGATGCTAAAGACGAAAATTTGCTGAGGCTGTTATTCTGGTTCAGTAGACCGAAACCATCCTTTATGGTTAGGGTAGTTTAGGTCATGTCTCTTACAGCAGCCTGGATCCTCCCTTCTGCATTGCTTTGATATCACAGAAATTATATGTGATGCTATCTCAGCAACCTTGAGATCTGAGGAAACTGTCCAGTGAAGTTCAGACCAGTTCAAAGATATCTTTTCCTTTTGTGTATTTGACAGGGATTTCAAAAACACTGCCCTCCAAAAGTTTGGAAACACCCCAGGCAAAGTGTGGTTTTGGATGATATCAGCAAAAATCCTTATAATTTTTGGTGCAAATACATTAAAGTAACTTGACATTATCATTGAAAAGAATCATTTTCATTTTCATTACATAATTATACCAATATATGAAAAAGTCAGAGTTTGCCTCTTTACCAGCTGTGATGATTGATTCCTGGTTTAAACTTGGCACAGGTTTTTAAAATATTTTTGGGTGATCAAGTCAATGTTTGAATAAACTGACAGCTCGGTTGCCCAGATTTTCTATGTATACACTGTTTATGTAGTAAAATATGTTTTCATAGTTTGTGTTGTCCCTTCTCAGTGCAAAATAATCTCAAATTAAAAAGGATTTAATTCTTGAGGCCGTGGTGGCTCAGGTGCCTCAGGAGGCGGATCAGGAGCCGGTTGAGGCCGTGGTGGCTCGGGTGCCTCGGGAGGCGGATCTACAAGGGTCCAGCTCCAAACGCCCTTCCCGCCCACCCTTTCCAGGATCATGGCCTTACTGCCCCCCACCCCCAAATTTTCTTGGGGAGGCTCCCAGGCATCGAAGACTCTAGTACTGGTGGGCGTTCAGGTGGCGCAGGCTCTGGAGGGCGCACGGGGTGCGCAAACGACTCTGGAGGGTGCACGGGGTGCGCAGACGACTCTGGCGGTGGCTGAGGCTCTGGCAGCTTGGCAGACACAGGCTGTGGCTCTGGTTCTGGCAGCGCATCGGGCTCAAGAGGACACTTCTGTATGTGCACGGGAAGTGCAGCAGACGCTGGAGAAAGCGCTGGAAGTACAAGCTCAGGCTCTGGAGTACGCTCGGGAGGCACGAGCTCAGGCTGGCGCTCGGGAGGTGTGAGCTCGGAAGTGCGCTCTTGAGGCACGAGCTTGGAGGTGGATGGGTTATGGGCAATGGCAGGAAGCAGAGCAAGCACATTGGGACAGTATGTGAAGGAGATTGGCTCATGGTGAGCTGGAGTGTCCCTCTGCTCTCGGATGGGACCTGAACTAGAATCTTCAACGTCAACCAAAAACTTTGAATTTGTAAACTCAAGGAATATATTAAGAAATTCGATCACAGGTCTGTGTCAATCACTAGGAAACGGCGTATTAGCTTATACGCACACCAAACACGTTTTTTTGGGGGGCAATTTATACACGTTTGTATTAGTCCTGGCTCACAAAAACACATAGCTTTCTGCTGTCTGTATATTTTAGTCTCTTAGAGGATCATCAATGATGAATATTATTGGCGTGGCTTATGAATCAACACGTTCAGAAAGATTACATTTACAACAAAATACACGAAATAACACATAAAACTGCGTAATGACTCTTCCCCCTACCCCCAACCCCAAATGGGTCAAATTTCAATGCCTGAAGACAACAAAACACTTCTGACTTTCAATTTTAAATACATGATTTTTATTGTGTTTGCATATACTGTAAAACCTTGATAATACCATGGATGTCATAAATTCTGGCTACAAAAACAGTATCATATTTATAGCTTTATTTTACTGAAAAGACAAAGGGTTAAATAGATAACTATTGTCGGATTGTAAATATTCGTGACGAATTAATACTACGAGTAAAAGGAGGGAACTAAAATGTAAAGCAGAGCATGGAAAGAGAGAGAGAGAGAGAGAGAGAGAGAGAGAGAGAGAGAGAGAGAGAGAGCGAGCGCGCGCATGAGTTTGGGATCCGCATAATTTCAAGGCAGTTTTCACATTATGACTGCACAGGCGATGAAGAAAAAAACCGGACACTTCTCATTAGTGTTTGACTGCGGACCGTGTGTCCTGGGTGAACTGACGGCATCTTTGAAGATTAATGGACACTTTGCGAAATGATGACTAAGGTGCATAAACTTAGACAACACTTACACAGAACTTTATGAAGCACATCAGTGGAGAGTTAGTGGGGCTGTCGGACTGCACTCGATGCACACAAGGCGCATTTTCTAAGTTGAAACTGTTGGATGTACTTTTTTAACGATCGTTTTTGAAAATCTGTTTTACTCGTAAGTCATGGCAATATATTTTGTTTACTTATTGACTCTATTGGCGCTGATTTTGCCCCGAAATATTTGGGGAGCAGGAACGTACGCATCACGATACCCTCAACATGTGGATGAGAGTCAGTCTGTATCAGCCGCACAGAGTGGATCTAAGGTGACCAGCAGACATAGGTAAGTTTTCATTTCAGCAACATACCTCAGAGTTGTTTATTTAATAATTGAACATTGCACAGTGAAAAAATGTGTCATGTAAATTGGAATGTCTGTATTATACAATCTGTATTTTTAATTATTTCTTTATTATTCTTAATTACCATTATATTTATTTTGTTTTGTCTTCAAAATGAATAGAATTATATCTAAGGTGGCTGTTTTAGGTTATTATGTAGAGACTTATTAACTTTGTGGCAGAAGTAGAAGAGAAGTGTGAAATATTGGTAGTCAGAGCTGAAGCATTTTCATGGCGTTCAAAATGACTTGCTTATCATATGATCTACTGTCACAGCACTTCATTTAGTCATACAGTATACTCTTGCTTACAAACATTCAAGCTGAGTTTTTATGTGGCGTGTGTCACACCTGGCTGTGCTGAAATTGCAAATATAAGGTCATACTGTACTGAGTTTATTAGTTTCTAGTCACTAAATATAGTATGATTGCAGACTCTGGGTGAGTGAGCTACTGTTGGACAGGTCTGCCCTTTTTTGGTTTTACAGAGCAGACATCAATGCATGTGCAATGGGATGGAGCCCAAAACGGTGAAGACCTTAAGTGCACTTAATCCTGGCACTAGCACAGCCCAGTGGAGTAAAGAGGTTTTGCACTGCACTAGAAAGAATGTGTTGGCCCCTGCTGACACCAATGCTTAAGACTGTCTGTTTGAACCCTGCTTTGTTTTTACAGATGTGTGAAATATTAGACAACTTGTGGTAGCCGAAATCCTCCTTCACAGCATGTCCCCGTTTCCTGTCTGTTCTGCATTTTGTATGATATTAGCTGCTCTTCAACTTTTTGATTGAGTTGTACTATGACTTGCAGTCCAGATTATGCCTTATAAACAGCTGGTAGGCACAGATGCTTTCAATCCAACAGAAAAAAATGTGCCAGCTGCCAGTATCTTTTTTGCTGACGTGTATTTTGTGAAGCTATTTCTCCAAAACAGATGTGAGAAGACTCAAAGAGACATTAACTGTGTTCCTTAACATTCATTTCACTAATATACTTTTCTGTATAGAACATAGTCTGAAATATGACATGTAATTAAAATATCTTAAAATTAATTGTTTAATGCATATAGCTTACCTTTTAACAAATATGTTCCAAATGCTTATCTTTAACTGTGAATCATAAACAAGTGGTTCCTGCTATGACGAATCAAATGATGTTCCAGAAACTTTGTTAGTTTCATCCTTGATGTAAAGTGTATACTTGTATGTAAGTGTTCTCATCAAACGTGTGTACTATGTTTGCTTGTCGGGGGTATGTGTAAGCATCTCGCAAACAGTTTGCTGAGCTCAGCTCTTATCTAAATCATTTAGGAAATACACACTTTCTTACATCTAAACCATAATTGCAAACATTTGTGAAATTGGATATAACAAGTAAATATGATACGGAAGCAGTGTAGGAACACTGACCAAGCCAATGCTAATATCTTTATGTGGAGATATTTTGCACATTAACCATAAAGCCTTCCATATCAAATAATCTATAGAGGTTTTTTTTTATTTTTTTTATGATACATAATTTTTTTATAGAGTAGCCTATCAAATTTGGCTACACCAGGCTTTTATTCCTTATATGGTATGATTGGAAAATATGGTGTTCATACTTGAGGGGGATCAAACAGCGAAATTGTATTCCAATCTTTACAAAAAATTGTATTCCAGCAAAAATATAGTTTGGTACAGCTGTTGTTATATATATATATATATATATAGATGGGAAAAAATCAAGATGAAATTCTGATGGCTTGTCATGTAAATCAGTGAGATCTTTGCAACAGTATAGCCAACTTCTTACTTAAAATGTATATATAAGTTGTCACTGTATGATGATGCTTTATATTTTATCAGCAAAGTTGTCTAGTTTATTTTACCATGGAGGCGAAACATATAATAAAATGTTTCTCAAATGCCTGATATATCATATTTATATTTTATTTATTTTTTTCTTACAGGTATGTATGGATATTTAAGTAAGCTTTAGTCCAATAAGTGTCTATATTAAAATATTATTAACAATAATTTGTGCCATACTATACTACAAATATACTGCACCCATTCAACTTATGACTGGTTTTGTGGTCCAGGGTCAAATATATGGCTTTCTCATACATCATATATGGCTTTATTTTTTTAATGATGTATAGGCTTCAAAGGGTTCACATGATTTGTTGCCTCATTCGATGTGATAAGGTCTGCAGATAAGGCTAGTGGAAGAAAAATGTGACCGCTTACTTAGATACATTTGAGCTTTGTTTGTATGGATAACTCAATTACCCTGAAGACCTACCCTCGGTTTCTCTTTTGAGCGTAGCAATACATCGCCCTACTGTTGCTGTGTACTCTCTGTACACTATTATTTCTGTCGAAGTTCTGATCCTGCTTGAGATGCTGAAGTGATACTTCATTCCTTGCCAAAATGGGTTCTGTGGATTGCATCCTGTCAAGGGAAAGTGTTTATACTCAGCTGCCTTAAGCTGGATGTTCTTGAGTTGGAGTGGCACAGGCTTGAAACTTGCATCTAGGTCTCCTTGTTTATATAACAAAGCAGGGAACTTTATTCTTGTATAAAATGAAATGCTGACGCTTGCTGTGTTGTACAAAAAATATTGTAAGTGACTGGAAGTGTTTATAGAAAGAGTTAATCAAAATACTGATTCAATCCTGAAAAAAACATTGTGTGGTAATTAAACCGAGAGCAAAAAACATGGTACAAGAATGCTGGACATTGGAGCCCATTCTTAGGAGTGATCTTGTACAAAATCAAAATGGATTTGTGTACATATGAGACAAAGAGGCCATTGTGACTCCAAAGTTTTTGTTTGCTTTCCTCTTTCAAATTTGATAAAGCTGAGAACCCCTGTTTCCTTTTTTCCCGTTGGTATACATGTACCCAAGCTTTTGTCCTTCATTTTTACCTCCCCCGCAAAATAAAGCTGAAACAATGGCGCAGTGTTCTATTCACCATCACACTTTTGGTTGTATACTCCAAAGCACAATTCATACGTCCTGCATTCAACATTTAGGCAGATACAAATAGATGGCCCTAATCAAAAGAATTTGAAAAGCATGGTTGTCTGTGGTGAAGATGTCCGTGTTGAACTTGTGTACTCTGTGTCTGGGCCCCATTTGTTTGTATGTGTGAGAACACTTGCAGCTGATGCATCGAGACATTCCTGTCTCAGCAGTGCTCATGATAACGAATGATTAACCAGGCTCAATGAGTTATTGTGATGAACCAGAAGCATTGGATTTCAGCCTGGTTTCGATCCCATCTAAACAAGCTCCACAAGAAAACAGCATCATTTATCACTTTAATCAGAAAATGAGTTTTTAAATCATTCAGCACTCCAAGGTGTTGGGGAAACTACATTAAACTCGCCAAACTTTCTAATATGAGGACACACTGGAATTCCACTTGGAAAAAAAGGATCTTTAGGTTTTATTGTCCATTTTATATGAATGAACTGTGTGCCCAGAGTAGATCTATATCACTGAGCAGGATGAGGATATCCCTCCCCACTTTCACACATAGGATGGGCGGACGTTCAAGATTTAAACATCAAATAAACCCAACTAAAAAACTTATGCTAAATTCTATGCTAAAATTATGGTAGTTTTGAAAAATCATTAAATTCTGTGATTAATTACTCACTTTCTCGTCCTTCCAAACCTGTAAGACTTCAGAACACTATTAAGATATTTTTAATAAAATACAAGAGCTTTCGGACCCTGCCATAGACAGTAATACTACTGAAAAATTTCCAGCCCTATAAGGACATTGTCACAATAGTTCATGTGACATCAGTGATTCAACTGTAATTTTATGAAGCTAAGAGATTACTTTCTTTGTGCAAAGAAAACAAAAATAACAACTTTAGTCAACAATTCTTCTCCATGTCTGTCATGCTAGCTGCGGCTGATGGATCACACGAAGCAAAGGTCTTGCAAACAATACTAGCATAACTTCGGCCATAAAAAAAAGAGAACATACTGGTTGAAACTTGAGGACTGACATAGAGGGTTGAAACACAGACGCTTAAATACACATACTAATGAGGACAGAACAAAGGACACCTGGGGAAGACAGCTGGGAGTAAATCAACCAATAATCACATAGACACAGGAAATACCAAATACGGGCAAGGGCGGACACATGGGGAGCAAAACACAAGGAAACTAAACACAAACTCTGACAATGTCACCATTTCATTATAATTAAATAAAAATAAAAAAATGAGAATGTTGCAATTTTAAATGCATGTTAACAGAAGCCCAACAGCATTATTTTAGTAGGGTATTTCGGCCAAATCAATGGAAGAATGCGCATGCTCTGACAGAACAGAAAGACAATTTTATTCCAAGCCTAACACTGCAATGACCTAGCTTGCTTGCTTATGTGATGCTTTGTGGGTGTCATTGGTGGAAAGTTTTGGTTTTGTGGGTGTCACTAGAAGAAAGTTTTGGTTTTGAAGGGCAGTCAATTGTATTTTAATTACAGGGTGCGTTTTTAATTTAGCTCTGTCTAAAATGAAGATGGCAGTCTTTAACCATTTGAACTGAAGCCTTAATAAGTATAATTTGCCTATGCTTTGAACACAAACAGGAACTGGTGTGCCTATGTAGTAACAAAGACTGTAAGCTGTGTAATGGAAGATGGAGTGGAGACGTTTGTGAAACCTGAATACCAGCGTTGTGCTTGGGGCCAATGTTCCCGTGTGGTTTTGTAAGTATTCATGAGAAAAAACACAGCCAAATTGCATTTCATTTAATCTTGGTTACCACTTGCTGTTATGACAGTGTCAAATGGGAAAGGTTTGGAACATGTCTCTCACTCAGCTAGACGCATGTTCACCAGAACTATGCATGGAATGAGATGGGAGAGACATAAATTGGTCTTAGATGAAACTGCTAATGTACCAGAAAGTTGCTTGTAATGTTTATGTTTTACTCATTTTTTAGAGAACACATTCAGTCATAAGTCCAAGATGAAGTTATTATTTTCTTAGGTGTCAGTAAACCTTCAAAGATCTTCAAAGAAAGCCATAATACCAGTCCCCTATAACATACAGAAGCCACATCACAAGTATGAAGAGAGTATAAACAATGTTCTAATAATAGCAACAACTGCACTTGAAAGTTCAGGAGACTCACAAGAGGCTTGCCAGAGCAAAGCAAACACTTTCAAAGATTTTAATGATGTATTGAAAGCTTCGACTGAATAAAATAACAAAAACATGCCCAGAAACAACAGCTCAAAGAAAAAGAAGAACAGGCCTTTATTGTACTGTTGCCTAGCAGAGTTGTGATACGTAGCCAAGGACATGAACGGAAAAGGAATATTTTCTATCTGCCTACTTGAGAAGTTCCATTAGGGACTGAGGTTAAAGTCTCGAAAGATGATTAAATTAAACTTGACAAGTTGCAAATTTTAGAAATGTCACAGAAGTACACGTATGGAAAAGCTTAAATTTTACAACAAAAACACTACATATAGAGATCATATTCAAAGATTCTGCTAGAACTGTGTATGATGAAATATCTCACACCGCAGGTATCGGACCTATAGAAAACCACGGTACAAGGTTGCCTATAAACTGGTTACAGAGATGGAATGGAAGTGCTGTCATGGCTACTCAGGAGATGACTGCAATGATGGAAGCGGCAGAACTACTGGTGAAGAAGGTATGGAGTTACAGCACTTTAACTCAAAGTCGATCTGATAGTTCTGCAGTAAACATTTGTATCAATACATTTTTTTATAAGTCTCTTTTTAGATATGCTTCCAGTAAAAGGTTTGCACATGCTTGAATGATTAAAATAGATGTCTACACTGTGGTACTGGTCTCAGTTTGAATTAATAGTTAAATAACTTCAGTGTTAATTACTTTATTAAATATTCAATGTCCCTTAATAGGGAGAAGTGACAGCGAAAAGATCCTACAACTTGAGGAACAAATTAAAAATCTCCAGGTAACCTTATACAACATGAATAAGAAGTTACATGAGGAATCACAAAGAGAAGGAATCAGTGGCAGTAATCTGGCTGACGCAGCCCAGCCAGGGATGAAGGAGACCATTCACAGCATCCAGACCAAGCTGGACAAGCTGGACAACATGACACAGGTCCATGACAGAACCCTCACCAACATAAACAACCACCTTGTGAGTGGCAATGGAATTGGAAACGAGTTGGACAGTCGCTATGGCACACTTAAAGAGGAGATTCTCAGGGAGCTGGAAAGGCGGGTGACACTGTCTTGCTCGTCATGCCAAATCGGAGTGGAGAGCATTCAAAGGCAACAGCAGGAAGACAGAGAGAGGATCCGAGCTCTGGAGAAGCACATCAGTGTGATGGAGCAGCACCACCAACAAAGTGTAGATTTGCTCAAGAGGGACCTATCACACTATCAGAGTTGCTGTGATTCCGTGAGCGATCTGGACAGGAGGCTTAGTGCCATTGAGAGGAAGGTCAGTTCGACTGCAGAGACGTATGATATCCTTAGAGGACGTCTTGAGAAAGAGTTGAGGGGATCAGGCAATGGCAATGGCGGTCGAGGAAAAGCGCTTGATGATAAACTGAACAGCCGTCTTAGAGAACTGGAGAGAAGACTAAATGGGACTGTAAGAAAAACCGAGCAAAAATGCTCCCATACTGAGACAAGCATGAAGGAGTTTGTCAACCGAGAGATCGGCCAGATAAAGAACTCTGTCCTCAGTCGAAACGATGATCATGGTTATAGAATATCTACCATAGAGATTGATGTTCAAGACTTGAAGCGTTTCATTAACGACCACAAAAATGATCTGGAAAGGTTAGGGAACAAAACAACTAATCTCGACAGTGGGCTTAAGTCAGCGATTCATTTGTGCACGGAGACGTGCGTTTCAAAAGGGAGTGAGACAGCAGATATTGTGAAAAGCCTGGAATGGAAGGTGGTTGCCAATGAGGAGGACATTAAGAAGTTTGACACCAAGCTAAAGGATTTAAGTGTGTCTGGTGACTCCTTATTTGACCGTGTTGAAGATCTCAGCCAAGACGTTGAAAAGATTAAGGATCTGACAGGACATAATGGAGAGCACTTTAACCAAATCATCACAGATGTTGAGAGTATGTTACGTGATTGTGACATATGCAGTACGATAAAGGACGAACTTAGTACCATAAGAAACACAACCAGCCATAATTTTAAAACACTCAAGGGAGATCTTAAAGATTTACACAGAAAAGTAGACTCAGATGAGTATGCTTGCTCACTGGTATGCTCAAACCTCCAGGAGGAAGTGGGCAATCTGAAAGAAGAGGTTGAGAAATGCACAGGCAAATGCATGATCAGCATGACTGACCATCAGAGGCACATGGATAATCAAAGTAACATAAATCGCAAGCTTGGCAAAGACCTCAAGTCTATTCAGGGTGACCTCACAGGGGTAATCCAAACATTCAGCTCCATCAATGACACTCTGAAAGGCCTCAGGAACACCATACAGGGGCATGAAATCTCTATTTCTGATCTGGACTCGTCTAAGGAAAGAATTTACTCTGGAATAGATCAGATACAGGATGATTTTAATAAGCACAAAGAAGACAGTAAAGTGCGTTTTGATGGCATCAGTAGATTTAGCAGCAATTTGATGATTGAAATAGGAGAATGCAAACTTTCTCGAGAAGGGCTGGATAAGAGGCTCTCGAAGATGGAGGATGTCTGCAGTAGAATGGATTCCTTGTCAGTAAACCTTAAAACAATCAAAGATGGCCTGAGCAAACACGTTTCTGGGCTTTGGACATGTGTTAATGACCTAAACTCCACAGTTATCTCTCATGGTGAGGCTATCAACAGAATTCACAATGTCCACATAGAGAACATTCATGGCAAAATGAACAACCTCAACTCTTCCATACTGCATGTTCTCAAGGAGTTCCAGAGCTTTACTGAAGAGGACTACACTGGTATGTTATATATGTCAAGTATTATATGATAATATTAAGAATTAAAAAGCAATTGGAGATATTATACCTCAACATTCTGTTGTTTAGTTGTTTTCGAATATGAAAAACCACATAATTTATTTTGGGTCAATCTCAGGACCTCCTGGACCACCTGGTCCTCAGGGAGAGAAAGGATCCAAAGGACCACCTGGGGCTCTAGGACCTCCGGGCAGAGAAGGACCACAAGGGAAAGTAGGGCCAATAGGACCCCCAGGTAAATAAATTATATGATAATATATTTATATATGTTTATATATTTCACAAAATCACCAGAACAGGATTTTATATGGTCAAATCACTTATATGTTTCTACATATCTTCTATTTTTTCCTCTTATGAAGGCCTCAGAGGTGAACAAGGTCAGTGTATTCTTACTGTTACTAAAATGTTTAAATCAATTGATATTTCTAAATAATGTTTTTAAATAATTATTTTCCTGCGTACCAGGACCTCCTGGAGAGGATGCAAATGTCCCAAGACTGTCATTCTCAGCAGCACTCACACGACCGCAATCCAGTGCAGGCACTATTGTCTTCAACAAGGTCTTTGTCAATGAAAGAAAGGCCTACAATACAAAGACAGGTGTGTATGTTAAAAACAAGCATATAGTGTGTAAATATATCATAAATCATAAATTCAATAACAAAATGTATTTTGACAGGTATGTTCACTGCACCTGTGAAGGGGCGATACTTCTTCAGTGCAGTCCTGACGGGTCACAAGAATGTCAAGATCGAGGCAGTCTTGTCTAAATCCAATTATGGAATTGCCCGTGGAGATTCAGCAGGCTATCAGCCTGAGGGTCTTGAGAAACCCATGGCAGAGGCAAGGCACACTCCTGGCTCTTTGGTCATCTTCAACATCATACTTCCTCTGGAAAAGGAAGATACTGTCTACATAGACCTGGTCACAGGTAAACTTGCCCACTCTGTGGAGCCCCTTACGATCTTCAGTGGGATGTTGCTCTATGAGGAAGACGACAGATTGTAAGACCCATCTGAGACTTAGTGAGGACAACGTCAGATGTAAAAATTTGTATCTGGACATAACTCTTTTTGCAGTGTTCAGTGTTGAATAAGGTTTATAATACAAATTACATGCAGGTTCATTTATAACAGGCCATAAGAAAACACAAGATGGATATATTTTTTCTCTTTTATCAGAAAAATGGACTGAGATTTTTTTATATTGTTATGTTTTTTTTTTTTTTTTTTTTACATTTATTCTTGAATGACAAATCATATATTTTCATATACTGTATTGTGACCAGCCATGTTTGCTTATATTAAATGCAAGTGAGAACAAAGATCTTTCTGTTGCTAGACCCTTGAAATACTCATAATATTACTGATAATTAAATGGATAAACTGACAAGAGAACAATTCTGCGTAATAATGCAGCAATCATTTTGTCTGTTTTCGATCAGCTATTTACAATTATATGCCAGATTCAGAAATTAAGCACTCTTGAGCTAACTGGTCAAATGGTTTTGCAAAAAGGTCTACATTTGTTTTTGATTCATTTATACAGTTCGCTCATATGCTGAAGAATTTGTAGACCTTTTTTTAAACCAAAAACAAAAAGAGCCTTAAAAAAGATGGATCTTTACCTAGAGATGCAGTATAAAGCAAACCTTGAAATGTTTATCAATGAATAAACAGCACATACAACCTGTAAAAAACTAGATAATTTAAGATATATCCATATAACTGTATATAAAAGGTTAGTTGGCAGTGCTGTACATAATATAGTATATTTGCACAAGCCAGTGTATTTAAAGTACTTCCTGGAATACAAGAACAGATACAGTATAGCTTGTGGATCTACAAGTCTGTATCAGTGGTTTTGGCTATGTGCAGTTTGGCAGTATTTTCGGTTACCCAATCAATGCAATCATTACTTTTCTTTGAAAATATACTGTATGTGAAAAAACATAAATGTAATTCATTTTTTGAAAAGCATAACATCGCTTTGTATACCATAATCACCTTTTAACTTTCAAGCTTCACTATAATACACCTCAAGAAGGAATCCAGAGACCATGAGAAAATATGGATCTGTGTGTACTGTTTGTGTGGTTTCAGTTTAAAATGAGGAAAGATGTTTTTCCCTCAAAGGCTCAATTCAGGTTTTTTAAACACAGATACAATATATATTACACATGGTATTTTCTATTAGTTCCCATTCCCTCACTGTGTTATTCTTTCATGTTTGCGGCACATTTCTTCACTTAATCTCCAAATTTGGAAAAGTAACTATAAAAGGATGAATTCAAATAAAGCAGGCTGCGCAGAGAGGGACATTTTTAGACATGCCAGAGGCTAAACATCAGGAAGCTGCTGTAACCCATTCTCTGGTGACTCTTCCAAAGAAAACGATCAAAGCTGTTTGTGCTAGATGCAGAAAAAAATCATCTTTGCTATCTTTTTGTCAATGGATTCTTATTTTGTCTCTTTGGACTGCAGATGTTCTCTAAACACACCAAATCTAACAGCTCAGAATCTGTACCTTTGCCAGACATACATTTGTGCGACCTTAGCTGTCTTGGTGGTCTATGCCTAATGTTTTCTTTAATACAAAGGGATTTAAAAGGACTTTGCACCGAGTACTGTGAGATCAAACCTTGACCATTAAGCCAATTGTAACCCTCAGAAGAGAGGAATTCCTTAAAAGGTCTTCATAAATATTACTTCAGAATGCTTCATTGTGCAGCAAGACCTGATTTACTCAATTTGCAATCGAGACCAGGTTTTATCAGCTGTCCAGGCATAACCTGTTCCATATGCTCAAATCTGACTCATCCGTCTCACTACAGGCATTACAAAACAGTATTATAAGTATGCTAATAAAGTGTATCTGACTGCTGTGCAATCCAAACAGTCCTCAGATTATTTTCAGCAGAAAATGTTTTCATAACTTGTTCAAAACTGAATGTTATATATTGTATATACCGTATATTTGCAATGCTAGGTGTTAATTAAAATATTTTTCACATACTTCTTATTGTTGTAAGTTTTTTATGTTTTTTAGTGTGTACTTGGAGATGTTATGCAGTTGCTACCCTTCCCTTTAACCACACGCTTAGTCTAACTCTAAAGCCCCACCCTCCAAAGACACACTTGCCAATCCCGAAACATAAAATGTAGATTGTGTACTTTCATTGGCTAAAAAATGCGCGGGCCTCTGTACTTAGTTATAGTAAATTCGTGCCCTCTAGTGGACAATCTTGAAATCTTCGCCACATTTTCTTAATCTTGCCGAGAATGATTGAGCGCGAGCTAAAGTAATAACATATTAAATTATGCATGACTTCGACTTAATGGTAAGAGAACCATATCCAATATGAGCATAGAGCGAGGAAGCCTCTCTTTGTGATATATGTCACTTACTGTCACTCATACAAAATGTTACGCTGCCTTGAAAACATTGCCTTGAAAACTGATACGCCGTTTCCGTCAGGCTACTCAACCCAGTCAAGTGATCACGTAAAACTGCAGTAATTCTATCTTGGGCCGCCCGCTTCTGAATAAAAAAGAGGCGGGGTCATTTTACTTCTTGAAGAAGCTTTTTGAAAGTTCACGGCGTGCTGTTGCTATAGAGACACAGCGAGCACAGAGAGAGAGAGAGACGCGCGCTTGGAAACAATGTAACATTTACTAAACATTCTGTTGGATTTCAGAACCCGAAGGCAAGGTAAGGGAATCTTTTTGTTGTTTGACTAAAAAGCAGTGGCGTAGCTACGGACCCACCCAATCAGAAGTTTGTTCATTTAACAAATTAATGCAATTTATTAAACGACCAATAATAAATAAATTATTTTACTGTAGCTTTATATATTTATTTAAAAATATATAATTATCACTTGTTTTCATGGTCAATTACGGGCAATGTTCTAATTTCCTATAGGTGCAAATCAGGTTCTTGTCAAACTGATTATTCGTCAGTTTCTGTTAATCCAACTCTAAGGACATGAGCACATTTGAAAAAAAAAAAAAAAACATCAAACGCTTGGGTTTGTCGTCACATTTAATAACAATCAGATTACAGTTACTTTATATTGATTACATGATTAATATACTCATGTAATGGAAGTAAATTATTCATAATTTACTGTTTCAGATACTTTTTTTCCTTTCTAAAGTAGCCTACTTTGAGCCATGTGGTGCCCTATTGAACCTTGATTAAAATCTGAAGTGAAATGCATTTAAAACAAAAAGACAATGAGGGAGAAAAAACGTAGAAATGCTAGGGTAGTTTATGTTTTTTTTTTTTAGTTTTTCAGGTTCATGATGTCATGCACCCTGGCCAAGGGAAGGCTGGAAGTTTTGCAGATCTATCGGCTACTGCAGTGCGTCCAGGATGGACATAAGCTGTACATAGAGAAATTAATCAGCATGGGTGTTCCTGGCCTCATAAATCTCACTGAGCCACGTGAGGGGAATGGTGTCCTGCACCTGGCCTCGGTGGGGAACAAACCTGACATGCTGGAGTTCCTCATAGCTCAAGGTGCCAATCCAGACGTGCAGGACAGGAGAGGGAGGACACCCCTGATGCTGGCCGCAGAGCTCGGATATGACAGTATCGTGTCTCTGCTGGCCAAAAACAACGCAGACATGAAACTTGTAGACAAAGAGGGGAAAGGTCATTTTTCATTATTTCAATGTACAATATAGTTTAACTGCCACATTGCTGCCCATGTGAATATGCATGCAACTAATAAGCTTCTGTCAGTGCCGGGTTCGATATCAATGTACAGTATAGACTTTTATCTGTGAATACTTTATTTATCAACATACAATATTTCTCTTTCTCTATAGAGTAAGATATTAATAAGGCTTCCGGTATTTGATACTTCACCAACAACTATTATTCATAAGACAATCTGACAACAACTACATAGTCAACAGGGATCATTAAATGACTGGCAGCATCCTGCCGTTTTGGAGATTTACTGTATGCAGATCTAATTACAGATCAGGGCAAGTCCAGTAAAACTAGTGTGTAAACTGATCTGAGTAATCCTTACTTTGGCTTCTATCCCAGGCTTGCTCTTCTACTGCCTCCACCCTACCAAAAGGCACATGCGCTGCCTCCAGGTGGCCCTTAACGGCAACGCAGATGTCAACAGTGTTTCAGAAACCGGGATGCCAGTGTTCCTGCTTGCCTGCGAACAAGCTCAGGACTGTGAGGGCATGTGTCTCTGTATCCTAGAGAGAGGAGCAGACCCCAATGCTACAAATCAGGTGCGCAAACATTGTTTCATTGATTAATGGACTCCAAAATTAATTAATTGTATACTTGTGGAGTAGTTAAGATCCTGTGCAATTGGGTTACACCATATTTTAAGGTGTCCTTGTTACAGTGTAATTATGCATTTGAGGAACAAGTAATGGTAATTAACGACATGTACTAACTATATGGTTAGGGTTAGAGTTTGGCTTAGGCTAACTTGCATGCAATTATGCTTAATTTATTGTTATTATAATAGTAAGTACATGCAACATGTGTAACATTGACACGTTAAAAAAGTGTTATTGTTAGTATAATAGTTGTACACACCCACACACACATGTTTTACTTTAAAGTGTCCACCTTTTTCCTCAATGCGGAAGGTTCGGGAAAAAGGTTCATTGGACACTATACTGTTTACACTAAAAACCAGTTTGTTCCCAATTAAGGTAATACATTAAAATGACATGATAAGACAGACCAATTTTCAAAACCAAGCAGCAAAAGGATTTTTACAGCTAAAAATAGCTGACTAAGCAAACAAGACTCAAGACTCCTGATGTGTTGGGTGTTTTCTATATTGATTTTGTGTGTATGATATCCCAGGAAACTGGTCGGACAGCTCTGATGGAGGCCACCAGAGCAGGAGCGATAGATCTTGTGAGAGCCATTCTCAGGAAAGGAGGAAACGTCAATGCCATAGATAAGAAGCAATTCCATGCAGCTCACTTTGCAGCTGAAAGAGGCCTCTTTGAAGTGAGCATTACTTCTGATGTTGTTTAACAAGTATATAAAGAGTGATAAAAATGCACTCTTATTGAATGAAACTTTCCTAGCATTTGGCTATAAGCCGATGTATTTCTCCAAGTGATTATCATTAATGCTTTTTCCCAAGATCATTACGGTGTTGTCTGCATATTCAGCAGACTTTGGAGTGGTAACGTCAGAGGGGGATACACCACTGCACTTCGCTGCTTCTGGTGGCTACACAGATTGCTGCAGGTTTCTAGCTCAAAGAGGTGAATACATTTTTTTAAGCCAAACTGTATCATTAAACGGACGGAGAATGACTGCTTGTTACTATTTTTTGAGCAGACTGCTGATAAAAAATTAAGTATAATTATCTGTACTTTTTGGACATTTACTTTAGTTATTCATTTTATTAGGAAAGTTTATTTTCGTTTTATTACAAGCACCAAATCTATTTACATACTCGTAATGAGAAGTGCTCATAAACTGTCTGTTGTCAGTAAAAGAGCAGCTTTAAAGTACAGTTTTCTTCTGTAAATAAAGGAATTAAGTCATTTTACTTTAGTTATTGTATTAATCTTCTTAAATGCAATTTTTTAAATTGTGTTTAAAATGATTTCATATAATAATAATAAATGTGCAACCCTACCAAAAATTAGGAGAGTAATATTTATTAGAAAAATGACAATTAGATTTTTCCCCAAATCCTGCAGCCCTACCATAAAAGCAGTCATGCTTTGGAACAGTATGGAACAAGCTGAATTTGATTTGAATGCCTTTATATAATATAACATTTGATGCCTTGAAGATTCAAATTCCTTCTTTAGGATGCAATCCCAAACTGAAGAACCAAGAAGGTCTGCTTCCTCGTCAGATCGCTAAGGACTGTGGTCACAAAGCCACGGTTAAAGAACTTAAGAAGGCTGAACGACTGCATGGAAAGTTCTCAAAAGGAGCGGGTGGCACAAATGAACCATGGGCTCTGGCGCTTCATGATTGGTCTCATGAAAATGAGACTGCACTAAGAAGTGCTTTTGAATCAACATCAGACGGCTACATGGGAATAGAGATGGTGCCCAGAACGACATTTCTGTCTGTTCTTCAGGACCTTCACACTCCTCTAGATGATAAACAAATTCATGCTCTTCTGCTTGCTCTCGATAAGAGAAGAGAGGGCTTTATAAATATAAGTGATTTTCTAAAAGGTCTCAAATATCTTCCAAAGACATATGTTATGGCTTCTTATGGGCCTAAGATGAAGAAGGCAACTAAGGCAGGAAAAAAGACCAAAAAGACTAAGTTCAGTGCACCTATGCCCATCTGCATTGTCCCATCTGATTTTATTAATCGACGTGACGATGGTGGACCACCGCATTTTATGATCGAAAGTTACCAGCATGCTACAGACACCCACAGATATGACCGAGACCATCGACCAGGACATCCTATCGAAGATGATACGGCATGGTACATCGAAGAGCCCGGAAAGATATACATAAATATGAACTACTGTGTTAAAACAGGAGATATTGAGTCTCTCAGGTTGGCACTCAGGCAAAAGATTCCTGTAGATGTGAAAGATCGCTTCTACAAGACACCACTCATGGCTGCATGCGCGAGCGGGAACTATGAAGTGGCAAAGTTCCTTCTTGATAATGGGTAGGTTTAATTTGCTTATAATTACTATTGTCATTCCAAATCTGTATGATTTCTTTCTTGTGCAGAGCATTTGAAAGCATTATTTTGAAGAGTAGACAGTTTTGGTTTCCTCTGACTTGGAAATTAATGGGAAATACAATAGAAGTCAATGGAAATCAAAATTGCTTGGTTACCAGCATTCTTTAGATGATCTTCTTTATTGTTCTACAGAGAATAGAAGGTCATACAGGTTTTGAATGACATGAGAGTGAGTAAATAATGAAAGAATAACTATCCTTCTAAATTAGTAAATTATACTATATTTG
>JAUMHR010000030.1:2113429-2131922 GCA_032361145.1 Enteromius fasciolatus
TTCACATGCATGTTTATGACCCTAAATTAGGAAAAGTCAAAAAATTTCCAGAAAAAATACATAAGTTAACTGATGTTTCCAACAGCTCAAAAATCAAAAAGGGTCAAATTGACCCGGAACAGTACATTAAGTGAAAGGCTGTGTGTTTATACATAACAAATTCATAGTTAAGCCATTTTATTAGCCAAAATAAGAGTCCTTATCCATGATAACGCTTCCTTCAGTAAAAAGTCAATCACCTGTTGTCCTCTCACATCAAATTCCAGCAGCATATTTTTGTTTAAACCTGTTTTTGATTGTAACCGTGCTTGATCGACATTCTGTCCTGATTCAGATAAGACAGGGTTTGTTCATTACAAACAGACTTTAATTGATGGACTAAAGTCACATGGATTACGGTGATGCAGTGATACTCACCGCAGAGGATCTATTGTTCAGCAAGCGATGTAATGCTAAATTCCACCAAATCTGTTCCAATGAAGAACCAAACATAAATATCTTGGATGGCCCCAGGTTTCAGCAAATTGACATTTTTGCGTAAACTATTCCTTTGATGCACTAAACTGCACATGCAATATGTTTATTCAGTTCAATACATTTTAGTCTTTTCAACGATGATTTAAAAAATATGCCAGTGTGAACACTACACCCTGAACATGAGTGCGTTTAATGCACTGCAGTCAGACACTATTATTAGCGAAAGCCGCTGCAAGCTGAGTCATATGTGCAGATGAAGTCATGAACCTCTTTATATGTGTCTCAGCATACAGGCAACGAATGCCCAAGGCTGCAGGCACTGACGGGACGGGTCATACTTCAGCCCAATATCTAACCTCTTCTCAGCAGAATAAAAATATCCAGACTGTATTTCTTTGCCTCTGTTCAAGAAAACCATCGCTTGCCTGCAGTCATCCACATATCTAGAGTCACTCCCTGCTTTTATGTCTCATCAATGCTTCAATCCAGCCATGCGAAATAGGAGCCTCCCCTTCATTGGCAGAATATAACGCCAATTAGCGCTGGGAGCAACCCTTGGGCAGAGATGGCAATATTGGCTCTACTGTTATTTTCTTCTCCACGTCTGCTTTCTTTCTCTCACTTCTCTGTCCTCCAGAGAGAATCTAAGATTTAATTATGTGCGCTTTTTTTTTTTGCCGCTACGCTTTCAGTGCTTATCTGTGTTTGCTATTTCAAATGCAAACCTACGAAATCCATCTGTCCTGCTTTTACTCTGTGCATTAATCTTTTTTTTAAATTCTACTTCAAGGACAGAGTGAGTCCACCTTGGATGTTTGTGTAATGAAATGGAGCTGGACTAATGGAGTCGGTCTGCCATCATGCTCTCGGTCAGCGTCATATAAAGATCTGGTACTGAGTGCTGATGGAGCTGTCTGAGATATTCCCTCTCTGCCTCACTTCCATAATGCGCTCTCATTTCATCTGTATTTACGAGCGCTGTGTATGAATATTTCACCGGTCATTAAATATTTCAGCGATATTGATCAAGGTTCTTTTTTTTCTGACAGGCTTCTCTGTGGCATGGATAAAATGTGGGTTTAACCATTAACCAGAAAAAGTCCTGTATCATCTGCTTCTAGAGCTAATCAAGGCCAACTAGAGGTGTGTATCATAAGAAGACACGCGTGTCCTGGTGAGCAGACATAGCTATGCATATTTCATTTATATACTCTTACATTATGCACAAGGATGATGTACTGGACATAAAATATGAACAGCAGAGTGCTTCTATCTTTGCTAGATTTAAGACGGTAAGACTTAAAATAAGCGTCTTCTGCTCACCAAGGTTCTATTTATTTGATATTAAAAATACGACACAAATATTTTGAAATATTAATTAATTAAAATAACTTTTCTTTAAAATGTAATTTGTTATTCTGATTGTAAAGCTAATTTCTTGACCAAAAACATTTAAATGGTATATTAAAGTAATAGTTCACCCAAAAATGAAAAGGATATCATCATTTACTCACCGTCATGACTTGTATAAATGTTTTTATTCTGTGTAACACAAACAAATATAATCTGAAGACGTCAATGGGGTCTTAAACAACACTAACTAACTTAAATGTTATGGACAAAAACACTTTAAATCTTCTTTTCGACCCAAAGTAAGAAAGTAAAATGAGCTTAGAATGACATGAAGCTGATTAAATCATTTTAATTTTGACTCGACCAACCCTTCAGATCTAAAGTGTTACCTTGAACAACAATAAGTAAACAAAAAATTCAAATAAAAGAATCTGCCTACCTTTTGAGACATTGAATTGTTTCCTTTGCATGAGGACAGGGGCCACAGGGACTCCAAATGCTGACGTCCTTTAATCCAGCAATCCGGTGCTGCATTGCTAGGCCTCTGATGGGGGTCTGAGACAACAGATCGGTGGCTTGAGGTTCTGGGGAGCGTTTGTGAGCCTGAGTCTAGGCTTGTGGATGGGATGTTGGCAGTGGTAGGTGGAGCCCATATGGCCCGGTCCTGGGTGAGGATCGTGCGGATAGCCTCCTGCTTCAGCTGGCTAAAGTGAGTGGAGCAGACGCCACAGCGTCCATCCGCGTTGCCCCAGGCTTCTACAGTACTAGCAGGTGGTTTCATGCTCTCATAAAGATGAATGAAGACTTTGGGATCCTGAGGCACAGAAAGAAAATGTGTTACTGGTGACTGTTAACCCATCAGAATATATCCGAATAAATCATATATTTATAATTAAATTTTAGGTCTTTTTTATGTTTAATTATAACATGATTTTCAATCCACAAAATCATTTGGTGACATAATAAAAGGTCTTGGGGTCATTAAAATTTTGATTCCGTTTTTGTTGTTATATTTTCTGTTTAATTTTAATATCAGTTAAAGTTTTTGTAATTTATAGGATGTATATGTGTGTGTGTTTGTGTATGCCAACTATAAATTAAAATGTCTTTTACTTAATATTCCAGTTTTAGTTAAATATAATGATCCCATCCTATCACATTAAGGTAATTTCGCAAATATTATTGGGAAAAAGGGTCAAATATTTTACGTTTACTAAAATAAAATCAACTATGGTCCACTAACCTATTTCTCCACCAAATATGCTACCCACAAATGCATCTCTGACTCAGCTGATCACATTATAGTGCCATTTACTTTATTGTTCTCAGTAGGAACTGAGTTTTCACATCCCACCCATTATACCCCATATTCTAGTGTAATCAAGACTAGACGAGTGTCACATGAATCACAGACCAACTGCAAAAGCTAATCGATTTAAACTCGTTTCAGGGGAAGGGGAAAAGCACGCGCCTCATATGTAATTGAAATATGAGACAGACTGTGGCTGATGGGGTGGGCATGCAAGCAGCAGCCCACTAAAAGTCACCCAAAAAATGCACGATAATTGTATGCAAATAGATCATACTTACTTTAGTAGAAAGATTCTCGTCAGTTAATTGTTTTAACGCTTCCCTTTTAAAGACGTTGAAGTGAGAGATGCACTTTTTGCACAGATGTCCTGTGCCGAATAACGTCTCTCTTTTCGGCCCGGTGGACTTGATGGAGTTGTATTCAGGGGGGTAACCGTTTAACGATTCTTTGGACCATTTTGACCGTAGGAGAGAGTCAGTGAGGGGTGTCGGGAAGGAGCTTGCGAACCCTGTCCAAGGTGCTGCATGGGAATCATATGCTGAAGAGCCAGCGCCTTCGGGCGGGAGACGCTCCTTCTGCGCTGCCGCTGCGTGGCCCCTGAACACGGGACTCATTTTAACGTTGCTCATCTGCGAACCGTAAACCGCCCGTATAAATTGCATTCAATATTCAACGCAATATTTCGTCATAATGGAATATAGATGAGCTTACAAATGATGCATAGTACTTACAGTCATACAAAAGTACTTAGTCACCTACTTACCATGAACCGCTCACTGCCTGTTGTTTCACAGTATCCCGTTTGATTCCTCATATTCTGAATGAATAGACGCTCAATAAATTCGTTATCTCAACGCGTCCTCCACAGCAAGTTTCCATTCGTTTCAAATAAAGCAAATATTATGTTTAATGCAAAAAAAGCTGATAACTTTGATAAGAAAGAGATGCGTTGTCCTCGTAGCGCATTCTGGGATTTCGCGCACCGTGCTTTTATGTTCTTGGAGAACTCCGGTGACTAGGTGAATATGCTAAATGCAAAAGTCCTTGAATTAAATCTTCCCTTTCGAGCTGTTTTGTAAGTTGCCGTTGTTTTTAACGCGCATTTTGAACTTTATTCCGTAAGGAAACTGTATAAAGCGTTGGCTATGATTAACAAAAAAAGCTTTTATATCCTATTCATCCTTGGGTTGTTGTTGCATTATGTCTTCATCTTTTTTGTTCTCCGGTACAGTACCACCCACTTGTCATTGCTCTAAGGAATTGAGATCACAAACACTGTGGTTACAATATAGTGAGATTGATCATGAGATAGCGCCACCCATCGACTAACATTAATATCTGCAAACAGCAGTGCTGCCCACACGCGGATATACAGTGAGGTCAACAAGTATTTGATCACCCTGTGATTTTGCAAGTTCTCTTACTTTGAAATAATGGAGGGGTCTTTAATTTTCAGCATAGGTACATTTCCACTGTGAGAGACAGAATCTAAAAAGAAAAATCCAGAAATCACATTGTATGATTTTATAACAATTTATTTGGGAATTACTGTGTCAAATAAGTATTTGATCACTTGAGTCAATTTAATATTTGGTACAGAAGCCCTTGTTAACAATTACAGAGGTCAAACGGTTCCTGCAGTTCTTCAACAGGTTTGCACACATTGCAGGAGGCATTTTGACCCTTCTCTAGATCTGTCAGGTTTCGGGGGTGTCGCTGAGCAACACTGAGTTTTAGCTCCCACCAAAGATTTTCAATGGGATTGAGGTCTGGAGACTGGCTAGGCCACTCCAGAACCTTGGTATGCTTCTTATGGAGCCACTCCTTGGTTTTCCTGGCTGTGTGCTTTGGGTCATTGTCATGTTGGAAGACCCAGCCACGACCCATCTTTAATGCTCTGAAAGGTTTTTGCCCAATATGTCACAATACATGGCCCAGTTCATCCTCTCCTTAATACAGCGCAGTCATCCTGTCCCCTATGCAGAAAAACACCCCCAGAGCATGATGCTTCGAGCCCCATGCTTCACTGTAGGTATTATTGGGATGATACTCATCATTCTTCTTCCTCCAAACACGGCGAACAGAGTTAAGACCAAAAAGTTCTACTTTGGTCTCATCTGACCACAGGACTTTCTCCCATAATGCCTCTGGATCCTCCAGATGGTCCCTGCAAACTTCAGACGGGCCTGGACATGGGCTGACTTAAGCAGGGGAACCTTCCGTGCAATGCAAGATTTTAAACCATGACGTCTTAGTGTATTACTGATAGTAGCCTTGAAAACGAGCTCTCTTCACGGCATTGACCAGCTCCTCCCGTGTAGTTCTGTGCTGATTTTTCACCATTCTTAGCATCATGATACCCCACGAGGAGTGATCACAGCACGAGACATTTGACTGATGGTGTGTGATGAAAAAATATAGCCTAACTCTGTAGCTATTAGGATGTGTTGTGTATTCCGAGGTATAAAGTTTTTTTCTGTTTTGTTAAAGGTGCGTAAATCAATCGTTTTTTACAATTAAAGACACATATTTACTCCACATCTAAGCTAAAAGGCCCCCCAGTATGGAGCAAAATATGGGAAAGGGGCTATTAATTGTTGAAAAACTATAGATTGTCATACATGGAGCATCATAGACTATTCAACTAAACATTTTTTCATAACCAACATTTATTTCCTCAAAGTCATTATTGACTAAAAGAAACCTGTTAGGGGTGGGGGATGTTATTCATCTCTTTTCCATATTTTGAAACAAATGTAAAAAATATAATTCCTAAGGATGACTTTTAAAAAGGTCATTATATCGTTTATATGTGTATGGATGCATTTATTTGCAATGAATATTAAAGGGTTTCAAAATGCCAGTAAATCATCTTGAATTCACGAGACAAAATGAATAGTCTAGGAGGATCATTACGGTTGGACACGCCCAGTTCTCTCGACGCTGTTTCATTGGGAGGGGTCTAGCACCTAAGGCGCCATTGAATTGTTTTGCCGGTGGACAGACGCAGAATCACCGCGGCTGTGCGCAATTCAGAGCAGCAAAGCGGCCGTCGGCTCTCCCTGGACTGCAATATTCCAACGTTAGAATCTTAGTTCTTTTATAGCCCATCTACACTAAAACGACAACATGAGTGAAATTAACGTAAAAAAGCTTAAGGTGAACGAGTTGAAGGACGAGCTCAAGAAGCGCAATCTCTCCGACAAAGGATTGAAGGCCGAGCTTATGGAGCGGCTGCAGGCCGCGCTCGATGCAGAGGCCCAGACCGAGGAGGAAGAAGCTGTCGCGGCTGAGGAAACAGAAGAAAAGGAGGCCGAGGGAAACGGTGCTGCGGTCGAACAAGAAGGTATGGGTGAAGAAGAACCGGAGGGCGAGAGCATGGAGGCCGAGGAGCAAAATGGAGACGGGGGTGATGCCGTTGTTGTGGGTGATGGACAGGACGACGAAATGGGCGAAGAGGAGGAGGATGGGGACGCCGGCGTGGAAATGGACAAAGCCCTCGATGAAGAAGAAGAGGAGGAGGAGGACGAAGACGACGAGATCATAGACAAAATCGACGATGAAGATGGTGAGCCTGAATCTGATCCGTTAGAGGGTGAGTTTTTTGTGTTCAAATGCCGGGAGTATCCTGTTCACGTGTGCTTTGAAGCCGGTGAGATCATCGTTTAACGTTAGCATATGTGGCTAACGGCTAACCAGTGGCTTTTGTGTAACGTTAGATAGCTAACGTGCTAATGCGTTCGGTTCCAGTTTACGCGCTAACGTAGGTCGTGGTTTAGAGTTTACGAAGGTTTTGAAGGTTTCTTTGTTTTTAGCCGTGTTAGCGAAGCTAATCTAATCACCGTGCGAGCCTTTTGTCTTAAGGAGTCTGTTGCTATTTTCTTAACATTAAAGGCACATTTCTACAATCTGATCAACAACTAACGGTTTACAGTTGTTTAATCGCATTGTTTTTGGTCGGTTTAGCTAGTTTCAGAAACCGCTCGTTAGACATTGGCCTCGCTGCATGCCTGAGGCGGGTCGCCCTCGCGTGGAGTCATAAGTTGCTGTGCAGAAAACCTTTCGGTAGACTATGAAAAAGTGATTTAGAGAAAATTATGCATTTTCAGCGGGTGATGGGATTACTAATACTATAAGATCGGGGGAATGTACAATAAGCGTCGAAAGAAAAGGCCGTTTGTTAGTTTCGTTTCAGGTTGCTAGAAGGCGACATCTAAGTTACGTTACTTCCGTGCAAGGTCAGTTCAGGATAGTGCGTGTTGATGCTGTTCGTCGGTTATTTGTTGTCAAAGATGTGAGCATTGGCTGGTAAGCCACCTACAGTAGGCTAAATGTATATATTACCAAAATAAACCTCATTGTTTTTGACTGTGAATGCATTACATTACACAAAACACAATAAATAGCAATTGCATCACCCACGTTTTTGTCTGATCTGGTTTATGCAATCAGACCAGTGCTTGCAGTTTCTATCCTGAATGCCATAATGACATAACCAAGCAAAATATTCTGTCTGATCAGAGGTGGTCGATTGATTTTGTAACTCTGGTGGAGTCCGAGCACTCCTGTCGTGTGGGCCACCCTTAAAACCCAGGGTCCAACACGTCCGGGCATTTCATTACTGTTTGTTTTATTTTCAAAGGGGATGCTGACAAAGACATCAGTGCTGATCAGAAGAATAAGAAGGGTGTTAAGAGACGCCGGGAGGAACATGGAAGGGGCTACTTTGAATTTATTGAAGAAAGCAAATACAGCCGGTAAGGATGGGAGCAATGGCCTTCATTATCCCAGAAGTGCCACTTTTAATATATATTATATATTGGCTTTAAGTGCCAATGCCTTACCTAGAAAAATACAACCCTCATCTACCTCTTAACTAAAGTAAAACTTTGTTGAGGGTCGTTCCTGGCTAATACAAAACACCTTCAGAAAGATCATGAAACTACACTTCAAAGTGTGCTCTGATGAAAAAAACAAAAACAAAGTTGCTGTTAAACACACACACTGTTGTCAGACTGACTGTATGCGCGTGTGGCGAATCAGACAGCGAACAAAGCAATGACGATAGATGCGGCTTCTGTCATGGCAGGGGAGGGCCAGCGACGTAGAATTTATATCGCAAAGTGTATTATGACGTAATGTGGCGGTTAATAATGGCAATGAAGCAAATTGTTGTTTAATTCCTCAGACGTTCCTTCGTCGTTTTTATCTTTATTTTTTTTTTTACTTGAGTGGTTTTTGTTTCATTTTTCTTTGTATAAAAGGTTAAATGTTATATTTTGCTGTCTATTTTTATATTGTAACAATGCAGTTTTTATTGTGTATTTGGAAAAACCATAAATCCATGTAATAACTTTTCCTTTTAAAGTTTGTTTCATTCGTGGTCTGCAGGTAAGTGCAAACGTTTGCAGTTCTTCACATTGAGTAAGGAAAAGAAAATTTACATCTGTAATGCATGTTCTTTCTCTAAGTGTGTGGTGCTCAATTGCAATTCTCTGCCTAGGTTTGATTTTCTGACTTTTGTGCAGCTCACCTATAGTGAACCAGTGTTTAGATTAAAAAAACAGGTAGTTTTAGTCTGTTTATGTGTTTTTTTTTTTTTGTTAATAGAACAAAAATTTAGTATATATTTCTTTAGAATATCAGAATTCCTACTTGAAGGTCTCAAGCATGAAAAACGCCAAGCTATTATTTGAGCCAAATACATTGTGGCAATTTCTGACCCAGTCACTAAAGATGTTCCTTGACTGGTTTATTGATGGGATGTCCCAGACAGGTTTGTCACTTAAATTTATGCAGCCTGGCAGAACATTATAATGGCAGCAACCCCCATACAAGTAATGTAAAGCCTTTTTTTTTTTTTTTTTGGCCTCCCTCGTTACAGGGCATAACATCTGTGACATGGTGGTGGTTACCACAGAAAACAATTTCACCTCCAGATGTCCCTAAAAACAATTTTTCAGCCATTATGTTGACTAGAAAATGTAATCTAAAACAAATTCTGAAGTCTGCATCAACAAGGATAGACTGAAACAGCAGTAAAAACTTTAGTTTTTAACCCGTCCTGGAGGGTTTTTTTTTTTTTTTTTAAATGACTTAAATTGGAAAGAGCAAAACTCTCACACAGCACAACATTGCTGCTTTCTATTTTACCAACAAGTTTTCTTTCAGGCTTCATCATGGGGTGAACTGGTAAGGAAAAATGGTCAATTTTGCATTAACAATTGTGAGTTCACAAAACTGTGTAAGATGTAATGAGCAGCCAGTGTAAGGTAATGTCTAAATCTACTGTTGACGCTGCTGTGACTGAGGAAGGATCTCACCTGGACATGGGAAGCATGCCAGTCCATCACACTCCTGCTCCACCCATGGCATTAATGGCTTATTAACTGTATTTCAGGTCCAAGTCTCCTCTGCCACCTCTTGAGGAAGAAGATGAAGAGTTTGACGACACACTGGTCTGCCTGGATCCCTGTGAGTGCTTTATATGTTAAGAATCACATTGACTAACAGTGTAGTGAGCTTCTAATAATGTATTAAGTTGCATTTGGATTAACAACCATTTTTATTTTATTTTTCCGTAGACAATTGTGACCTTAATTTCAAAGTCTCCCGGGACAGATCCAGCGCCTCCTCTCTCACCATGGAGAGTTTTGCTTACCTTTGGGCAGGTGGCCGTGCCTCCTATGGTGTAAACAAAGGCAAAGCCTGCTTTGAAATGAAGGTGTGTACGACAGCATATTTATGTAAACCGATGAGAAAGTGATGAATTTTGAATCATTGTTTGTCTCCTGGCTTTTGTAGATCACTGAAAAAATCCCAGTCAAGCATTTAAACAGCAAAAACATGGACTTCCATGATGTCCATGTTGGCTGGTCCCTGGCTAATGCAAGTCTTTTGCTGGGTAAGCACAGTTAGATCATATTTGCATGTGCTTATGTGGCCAAAGTAGGATTGCAAAGCCCCATTTCATCTACTAAAAACACATATGTTGTTGTTTTAGGTGAGGAGGAGCATTCCTACTCTTATTCGAGCAAAGGGAAGAAGACCTCAAACTTGGTGACCGAAGACTATGGGGAGAATTTTGATGAAAATGATGTCATCGGCTGCTTCATTGTAAATTGTTTGCGTTACTATTATGCAATAATTGCATTTTTTCCCTTTTAAATGTTTTATGTATAGTTTATATATTCTTATGTATGTTGGTGTGCTGCTTTATCTTGCTTAGAATTTCGAAGCAGATGAGGTGGAGATTTCCTACTCCAAAAATGGAAAGGACCTTGATGTTGCTTTCAAGGTCAATAAGGAGTCCTTGGCCGGGCAAACACTGTTTCCCCATGTTCTTTGCCACAACTGTGCGGTTGAGTTCAATTTCGGTCAGAGGGAGACACCATTCTTCCCTCAGATGGAGGGCTTCACCTTCCTACAGCAAATTCCTGTGGATGTGCGTATCAGAGGACCCAAAGGACCGGAGACCAAGAAAGACTGCGAGGTTTTTTTTCTTTTAGTTTTATAATCAATGAAACCTGAATATACCCTATTGTTTAAAGGTTTTATGAAAGTCTTATCAAATATAAATTTCTAACATAAATATATTAAATTTTATAAAAGATAAAAAATATTTAAAAGAAGTGGTGTTTTTTCTGTTAATCAGAAAATGTTAGTATGTTTCCACAAAGATAAGCAGACCAACTGTTTTCAGCATTATCAACAGTGTTGCCAAGTCTGCTATTTTCCCACCGAATTGGACTTGAACACTGCTGCTATTGTTGTGGGTTGTTTCTCATGTTCGGGTTTTTCATTTCAATTACATATTTAATGTAATTAGGCTAGTATTAAATAGCCATTGAGCAGGTTTTGTTGCAAAAACCTGGCAACCCTGATAAACAATATCAATATTTTTCTGAGCACCAAATCAGCATATTAGAATAGATTTGTGAAATATCATGCATCACTGAAGACTGGTGTAAAAGCGACTGAAAATGTCATTTTGCCATCCCTGGAATCTATTTAGATTTTACCATAGAAATTGTATAATCACATAAATGCTTAGGTTTTACAGAATCAAGGTTTTGAAAAAGTGTTTAAAAATAGTTGAGAAAAGTTGATGAAATGTGAACTCTTTTTTATTTTTTGTTATTTATTTTTTTTGCATGCATTGACATGATTGTAATCACTATGTTGGTTTTAAGGTGATCGTCATGGTTGGCCTTCCTGGATCTGGAAAAACTGCTTGGGTAAATAAACATGTTGAAGAGAACCCTGGCAAGTTCAATGTCCTCGGCACCAACACAATCTTGGAGAAGATGATGGTGAGAAACATTCTTTATAAAACGTATATCGGAATCGATCTTATTTTCTTGTCTAATCTCACTGTTTGTACTTACAGATTGACAGCATGAAGAGGCAAAACAAAGATACGGCAAAGCTCTCAGCCATCTCACAGCGTGCTCC
This sequence comes from Enteromius fasciolatus, assembly GCA_032361145.1. Classification (NCBI taxonomy): domain Eukaryota; kingdom Metazoa; phylum Chordata; class Actinopteri; order Cypriniformes; family Cyprinidae; genus Enteromius; species Enteromius fasciolatus. Next base: position 2,125,026 of record JAUMHR010000030.1, read on the forward strand.
TTTGTTCCTGGGCAAGTTTATTGAAATTGCTGCCCGCAAAAAGAGAAACTACATCTTGGATCAGACAAACGTGTCTGCACCGGCCCAGAGAAGGAAGATGTGTCTGTTTGCTGGCTTCCAACGCAAAGCTGTAGTTGTCTTCCCAACAGATGAAGCTTTTAAAGAGAGAACACAGAAGAAAGCAGAAACCGATGGCAAAGATGTACCTGAGCATGCTGTTCTGAAAATGAAAGGTAAGATGTGATCCCATTTCTCCTCTTAGTTTTTTTTGTAGTCCATAACAGCATAGTTTAAATAAACAACCAACCTGGAACACAAAGCAGGAATATCAGGAAACTTTTCTCTCTCTACAGGTATCTACACATTGCCAGAGGTAGGAGACTGCTTCTCAGAGGTCACTTATGTGGAACTGCAGAAAGAGGAGGCCGTCAAGCTCTTGGAGCAGTACAAGGAAGAGAGTAAAAGTGCTTCACCACCTGAAAAGAAACCGAATCAGGGCACCATAACACCCAAAAAGGGAGGTGGACGAGGCAAAGGACCTAAGAATCAGTTCGGTAGGGGTGGCGGTCCAGGCCCACGTGGAGGCAGAGGTGGATTTCAGGCCCGTGGAAACTTCAGAGGATGTACGTTTTTAAGAATTATTTGTTTTTATTTATTTTGAGCTGTCATGGTAAATCTACATTGAGAATTATACCTCGCATTTTCTACAGTACCGGTACAACATCGTGGTTTTAATCGTCACCCGCGTGGCTACATGCCACCACCGCCACCACCCCCTGTCTTCAGAGGACGGTTCCATAGCAGAGGCGGCGGCGGTGGCATGCCCAACCGGGGAATGGGACCCAGGGGTGGGCACATTAGAGGTGGCAGAGGTGGAGCAATGGGTCGCGGAGGGCCTGCACACAGAGGTAACATGCACCGCGGCGGATCCAACAACAGAGGAGGACACTTCCAGCAGGTTCGTTTCTATCTTTCACAATGAAGTACGCTACTGTACAGTAAACAATTAATACAGTAATTTAGTTAAAAGTGAAAGTGTATTTAAAAATGTTATTTATTTCTATGAGTTTTAAGTGACCCTTCAGAATTTTTGTCGCTTAAACATTTATTTTTAATCCAGAAAACATTAATGGAAAGCACGGAAGCCTGTTTCTGCTTTGAGATAAAAAATAAAAAAAAATACACAAAATTTGCAATTAATAAAAAAAAATATTTGTTTCTCATAATTGCACATTTATTATATTGTCCAATTCAGGGTTTCTCACAGTTCTGAAAACATTCTCAAAGTAGCAAGTAACTTTATTTTAAATATTTTATCCCATTAAGGTAACAAGCTTACATAAGAAAGTTAATAACAGCATTTATTGAATTTTTTTTCCCTATATTTAAGGAATAAACCCCTTAATGACAGCAAACTTTTAAATGCTACTGAAACCTCAATTTGACTTTGACCTGGAGAGTAATTTTGAGTTTGCTTATTCATAGAAGTTCCGTGGCAGAGGAGGCCATCAGCAGAATCGTGGTGGTTTTGGCAATAAAAACGGATCTTTTGCCCAAGCCTTCAACCAGAGCTGGCAACAAGGGGTAAGTACAGCTATCGTGTCTCGTTGAGGAAAGCTTTATATATAATTTTATTTAGAAGGGTCACAGATAAGCCATGCATTCCATAAACATCCAATGAGAAATCCAACTTGTACAAAATCATAAGATTGGCTGTTATTTTAAGATTACTATATCAAATTGTAGTCCATTTAACTGATGAAACTTTCTTTGACCCTTTAGTTCTGGAACCAGAAGCCATGGAATCAACAGTACCATCCAGGATATTACTAAGTGCGCATTTGTATTAAAGACTCATGGCGTATTGTGCTCTGAAATGCACAGCCACTGAATAACCATCCACTTTTACGGTCCTTGTTTATTCTGATTTTTTTAAAAGGAAGTCCATTTTTAAACGAGAAGCAAGTGGCAAACAAACATTCCGTCTACTGGAGTGAACAGTCTACGTTCTACATAGATGTGTGCTTGCTTCACTCTCTCTCAGATTTTTGTAAAATGTATTTCCTCCCCTTTTTATTTTGTATCACAGCTTTGATATATCATTATATCAGGAATCCCGGCATTTGTCTTGTGTAAGGGATGCTTTGAATTTCAGGGTTGTGAATTTTATTCTGTAAAATGTCATTTTTACTGAGTGTAAATTATTATTTTTCAAGTTTTTTTTTTTTTTGTAAAATGTAATGTTTAAAAATCCCTGTGTACCTTAATCTTTTAGAAGCTTTTGTCAATACTCGTTCATATTTACACAGCAACTTTGCCCTTCATTTTCAGCGGAGGAGTGAAAATATATTTACTTATTACCGTTTCAAGTTTTTCTTTGTTTGTTAGCCCAGACTGTAACAGTTACATCATAGGTTTGCAATAAATGATGTGCTTGCTTTTCTATGACCTGTTATGGCTTTTGACTGATATCTTGAACAATTCATTTCAAAGAGCCTTTGAATGTCAATCAGATTTGTCTCTTAATTCAGCACCATCAGACTATACTTTATTGCCTTTGTCTTGTGGGGCATACAGTGGAAAGATTTATTTTTTAAGCAATGTAATCCGTTACTTTATAATGTTTTTGCACTGCATAAATTCCGCATTTTTGCCATCTTAGAAACCAAGAGACATCACAATGAAACATTCGTGAAGTTAAGCACTATTGTGCTTATTGCTTTACACAGCTTTGTCAAAAACTCCATGATAATGATGGTGCGCTAGTACTATATATTCCACATAACGTATTATGGCAACTTTTTATTTATTTTATTTTTTTTATGGATTCGCAAAATAATGCAAAAAGTATTGTTTTGACTAAGTATAAGTTCTATATTCATCTGTGTAATAATCCAACTAACCGGTTTCTGGTGTACATTAAAGTGATATTATTGTACAATATGTAGACCATTTCACTCAAAGAAATATCCCTTTGGGATTTATTTGTGGAACGGTGGCCTTGAGAATTTTAGATCTAACAGCCAGCAAATAAGCAAGTTCTTTTATATGTTAAATTCTCCAATGCTTTATTAATGTTACATGGAGTGAGCTGTGGGAAAAATAGTTGATGGTAGTATCAGAATTTCATACAAATTCAATTTACATAAACTCATCATTCAGACCACAATAAAATCACATTCACCCCACGATCCTATCAGCGCAGCATCCTGATTTTCATCAATCCAGGCCCTTGATTTGTTCGAATGAGTATATTTCTTATAAAGTGCCAAATGGCCAAAGAGAAAGGGCAGCTATTTTTGACTTAAAATTGGTGTATTTTATCATGATGTAATAGTTTAAGTGGAATATTTTGTTGAACTGTATACCGTTTAAATTGATGTAAAAGGAACTTATTTCAGGAAGTAACTTAAGTCAGGAAGTGTTATTTTCTGTAAATGATTTCCTGCGGGATATGACAATGACCCCGTCCTTTAATAGAATAAGTGATTTTTAAATGGATAGCATGGCATGAGAGATTTGTGACTGTTCTGTTTTGCTATACAGACTTTGCTTGTGCAAAATACGCTATTTTGAGGATGAAAAAAAGTATTTAATAAATTGTACTAAAAATGTGGCATTATGTGTTCTTGAGAGGTGGCAGGTGGTACGGTTTATGATGTTTGTATTTAGGCTTTGGTTTTTCAACGATGAATGTTAAAAGTGTTTCATAATGTAAGGAAATGTGTCAATAAATAATGTAAGAAACCTCTGAGATAAATAATTGTGCGTTTTCTCTCAGAATTGTTCTCTAAAAACAAAATAATAACAAGTATCACAATGAAATTCAATGGCTGCCAGCACCTGTCTGGTTAGCAACATATTTTAGTGTTTAACAGAAGAGAGAAACTCCTAAGTTTGGAACAAGAGTAAATTATGTCAATTTTCATGTGGTTTCTATGGTTGCCACTATTTTTTTGGAACCTCTCAGTGTGCTTTGTATCAGAACAATTTACACTATTAGGTAAGTCGTGTTTAATAAAGTATCTTGACACTTCACACCCTAAACTCTACAAATTGTTCTGTTTTATAAGTGATTATTTGTGTCTGTAGAGTAACCTAAACATAAGTGCCTTAAGCCTGAGCTCCATGTGTGTGTGGGGGGGGGTCATGTCCGAGGGTTGCCCCCCCTCAAATCTTAAAAACATCACACTGTATATTGTGAACATGTATGTATGAATACATAAAATAATTGTGTCAGTAGAAAAAGAATACAAACGCAAAAAAAGAGTACAATTTTACTGTATTATTTGTGTCCCCTTCAAAAACTGCCTGTGATCAATTTTATGGTTATTGTACCCCCCCTACTGTTAAATTTACCCCCATGCATGTTTCCGTTCGTAAACACTGTAACGAAGACCAAGACAAATGACGTCAATGAAAAATAGTTTAATTTAAATTCAGTCAACATGTTGACATACAACAAACCATTCTATTTACTGCTAAAAATATAACATCTTCAAATCAGTCCTTCACTTCATATCATATACAAATGTAAAAATAAATGCATATCCATTTAGCAATATTTACAATTTTATACAAAGTGCTTGAGGTATCTCTTGAGGGTTAAGTTGCCAACACCCTTTTTTTTAGCGTTATAGCTTTTAAGTACATTGCGTCACGTGGTCGATGGTAAATTGCATATTTATACAACTGAAATATTATCCATCGCGCATCCACACTTTTCTACAATCATATTTGGGAACTCGGCGACCTCAATTTCAGTATAATCTCCTTTTTTCACTAAATACATCATCGGTAGCGGCGCGCTTTCCACAACCGCGCACTTCCTCTCTCCGTAACCGTAGTTGCGCTTGGGCTGCCGGCAGCCGCCGTTACACCGGAACGCCTGATAACCGGAGGGTTCGATGATCCAGTACTGGGTCCAAGTCAAGGCTCGGAAATTGATAAAGTATTTTTCTCTGCAGCACATTTCACTGTCTTTATTGGTTTCACAGTCTCCACTAGACCTGCAACGTAAAGAATAAGGGAAAAGGTCATTAACACATTGTACGTTTTAAATGACACACATTTATTTTTTATGAAATTTCCTCCGTAACACTTTACATCACGCAGCTCATATTACACATAAATAACATATGAATTTATATATTTAATTATGATAACAATATAGTGTAATACATTTTTAATTTTAAATAAACAAATAAAAATATTTAATTTCAAACTTATTACTTGTGACTTTTTTTGTAAATGGCTAATTGTGCATATAGTTTCATTAAAACTAATAGCCTAATTTAGGTTTTAAAAAATATTTTAATATTTTTAACTAAATATGTTTAAGACATTTATGTCTATACAAGGTGGCCTACTTCAATTAAATACATATTAAATAAATAATAATTCGGTTGTTTATTAGCATAATATGAAGCCAGGCTTACCCAAACTCCTCGAGGTTGAGGGTGTAAAGAACAAGCTCAGGTTTTCCCAGATTGTTGTCGTTTGGATCTTGAGCTGTGAAACGGACACACTTTGCCATTTCTGCCGCGTAACTGCCGGGTCTCTCGCCCTCGATCCACACCTCCAGGTGCATGGGCATCTCCATTCGGCTCTTCGACCAATAGTGCACCGCCTGGGTGACATCAAAGCTCTTCCAGCCGGTTTCGTGAATGGGAATCAACCTGAGGTAATGGTTGTGACAATTAGCATGCATGTTCCTTAACGCCAGTCAGCAGTAGAATTAGCATAATGAAGAAAGACTAATGACTGTCTGTGGACGTCCTGCTTACCTGGAATCCACTAGTGAAGTTCGGTTTGACCCGTCTTTCAGAGGTTCCACCCAGTAGATGCTCACCCGGGCGTTGTTGACGGGTCTGTGGCCCTTTCTTTCTGGTATGGAGCGCTTGTGTGGGGCTTTCTTGAACAGTTTTAGTTCTGCCATGGTCACTTCACTGTTCTCCGGGATTCTTGATGTCATCTCAAACACCATACGTTGACGTGTCGTGTCAGAATATACAAATTCACCAGAGATGTCTGGAATAGGCGAGAGTGATTTGTTACAAACTATTTTGTAATAGTTTATTTAAAGTTCATTTTGAAATGTGTAGCATTAAACGGCACTAAATTATAGTAGGCTATCTCATTTCATATAATGTGCATTTTTATTTTGCGTATTAGTCTTACCTGCATTGCCAGGGATTCCCCTCAGTATGCCGGCTAAACTCGGAAGCGAGCGGCGTTTTCTTGCGTGGTGCAGTTTCAGCATGGAAACATATTTGTTCTTCATGTGCGCTGGAATCACAAGGTTCTCCAGATCCCTCTTGTGAATTTTCGGAACCTCACTAAGCCCCAGTTTCTTCAGCAGAGCGTCCTTCATGTCTTCGTGGGTGAAACCCCTCACCATTGCAAAAAGTGCTGCGCAAAGGAGGCACGCGGCACGGATTGAAGTCATCTTCCACGTGAAGGTGCTGGAGAGGTTCTGACTCTTTACTGCTGTTCTCGGCCTGAGATGACTCTGCGTTGACAGCGGCCCGTGCTTATATGCGCCCCTGAGACCCCCAGCTGTTCGCACTTTGACAAAGGGGTGGTGACTGACATCAGAGAGAAGATGATACATAAAAGCCACGATTCATCGGATAAATTAACGCAAAATGTACAACTTAAGATAGAATAAGAATTAAAATAATTTACAAAAATGCATATAGATAGACAGATAAATAGATAGATTAAAAATAGATGAATAGATCATTTAAGAAAGTATATAAATAGATTGATGATAGATCGAAATGTCAAAAATAGATGAATAGATATATCATTTATAAGCATGTATAATAAATATATGAATAGATAGATAATGTATAAATATGTATGGATAGATAGATAGATAGATAGATAGATAGA
>JAUMHR010000030.1:2132022-2149248 GCA_032361145.1 Enteromius fasciolatus
ATGTATAATAAATATATGAATAGATAGATAATGTATAAATATGTATGGATAGATAGATAGATAGATAGATAGATAGATAGATAGACATGTATTTCAATAAGATTAATAGATAATTTATAAGCATGCCTAAAGATATATATATATATGTATATATATATATAGGCCTATAGATAGATAGATAAATAGATAATAGACAAACAGACATATTTCATTAAATAGATGAATAAATAGATAATTTATAAGCATGTATAGATAGACAGATAGACATGTATTTCAATAAGATGAATAGGTCATTTATAAACATGTATAGATAGATAAATATATAGACACTGTAGATAGATATATAGATAGATAAATAGACATGTATGTCAATAGGATGAATAGATCATTTTTATGTAGATAGATAGATAGATCTTTTCTTTGCAGTATAGGTGATAATACAGTAGAAAACATAATTTTATGAATTAAATGTGGTCTATTGCATTTATATATTATCTTTCTTGCTGACACATAAAGTTCTTGTTGTGTGCATTTACCGATGACCTTCCACACATAGTGAACTTAGAACGCACCCTCCTTTCCAGTTTGCATGTGCACGCTGATGTAGCACCCTTGTTCCTCATGTGTACATTCCCCTGGACATTGTAAAACATTCCTAGTCTGGCAAGAGTCTGTCAGTACAGAGTTTTCAGTCCCTCTGTCTAAGCACCTTTCTGTTGAACAACCTCTCTGTGGGCCCTTCATCGTTGGGTGGGCTGAGGGATTAGATGTTTATTCGAAGACCACCATCCTTCTGCTTGATGCACAGATTAAAATTATTAGGCAAACAGACTGTTTAATCCAGGGCTGCGGTATGGATGTGGATTGGGAGGCTCTTCACAGGTTGGTGATTATCTGATTCCATTGCCAGATTTGCCGTGCCTTGTTTGGTCACACTAACATTAGAAGAGGGGCTAGTGGCACTGAGGGCCCAGTGTCTGAGTATGTGTATTGGCCCCTCTATTTGCTCTAAGATGTCAGACAGACTAAAGGAGCTCACAGGAAGAACAGATGACAAATGACTGGCTGGAGATGGAGGCAAATTAATGCAATACAAATGCAGAATCAGACAAAAGAGCCCACTGTTTGAGCCCACATGAGTATTACCATATCTGCTACAAGCTACATGAGATGATTAAGTAGTTTTTATCTGCAAGGAGAAAAAAAAAAATAATAATAATAATAATATATATATATATATATATGTATGTGTGTGTGTGTTGTTGTTGGACCATCCTGAGAGTCTGGAATTGTGAACAAATAAACCAACATAAGAATAATAAACGATATAGGCTACATGCTATATTTTTATTTAGAACTATATGTAAGTTATGTTAGCTAGCTGTGAAATATATTGGCAGCAGTCCTCAGTCTAGGGCCCTGCTTGACTCATTTTGTACAATACACATGATCCATGCTTGAGTAAACTGAAGTCCTGGATCTTTGTGGGATTTCTGTCAGTCTTCTGTCCTTCCCTTGTCGATTATTTTGAGGTTCTTTGTCAATATAAGTACCATCTAATTCTCACGGGTAGTATATCCCTTAATCAAAGGGTGGAGGTACACGCCAATCAACAAAACATGCGCTAATTAACACCTCTCTACTACATACGAAAGACAGCTCTATTCAAACGGATCCCGCCTCGGTTTGATAAAACAACAAACAATTCTGGTGCGACGTAATAACGGTAACGACTGTAAATATTGCCGCGTTGAAAACTGTTCTTTCTATCAGCGATTAGGATCATAGCGCAGGCCACTTCTGAAAATTGCTCAAACGCTTTAAACGCTTAAGGGTGTTTATTGTTGAAACAAATTCTCATGGACAACAGAAATTAATAATTGAACGTGAACTTCCTGTTCACATTCCCCTACATCCTGCCGCGGTTTGGTTCTAACACCAAATGTTCTGACATGAAAGACGATTAGCACCTTATTAGGTCTGGTGTGGCAATTGTCAGATTCAGATTTATTGAAGAATTGTTATGAGAAAAGAAGATGGCATGTTCTCAAACGTCAAACGCTTTCACGTGAAAAGTTGTGGGCTACATGATAGGCTATTTTCGTTTGATGGAGCAAACCACTTAAACAGCTTGAGTGTTTAGGACATAAAAGGAAGTATGAATATATACAAATGTTAGTATATTTATTTACTTTTTTATGAACAACATATCAAATCACATAGTTGTGTAAAATTGGTGTAAGATAGCACTAGGATATTTAAAAATACAAACTTTAATGTAACATGCTAAAATATCTGGCTGCTTGGACACGTAATTATCAACGGACTAAAGTCAAGACACCACTTGATTAAATTCAGCATTGCAATGCAGAATATTGGACACAAGAGGGCGAAAGTGCTCGTTTTTTATAGTTTCTACACAAGAAATAAGATGGATATGATGATAAAAAATGCGAGAAAAAAATGAATTATTTGGTTTACATAGCCATTATGTATATTCAGTTTTTTGAATGAGCCATCCATCATCATACACTTTCAAGGTAATAATTAACCACAATGTACTCCAAACAGTGTTTGTAAAAGTGTGTATCCTTTTATATTACACAATTAAAAAAGCATTTTCAAAAATATGAATAACCAAAAATAAATAAAAAAAAAAGTTGGCGATAAATGGGGGCGAAAGAACAGAAGTCGCGTTTGCCTGCATTGGTAACCATAGCAACAGTGCGTTGTTCTGTTTTCCGTCACCGTCTGACGTACGTCAACAAAAAAGTCCTGCCGTTTTCTTATTCTTATTTATTTACCACAAGTAAAAATAAGAAAACAAAGTGTTTTTTACAAGCATTTTTAAAAAGCGGTGCGCTTATAGACAATCTGGCTTGTGCGAAGCGAACCTCAACAGCAAATTGCTAACAGAAATCCCCTAAAAAGTTCGACCCCCCTGAAGGTCAACGAATAATTGGGGGATAATTCGCACACTCTTCTCTTAGCATACACTACTCCGCCGTTTCCCTCCAGCGTATCCCTCCGTTCCCTGCAGCAGATGCCGTGACGGTCGCCATGATGATGTCTGGTTTTGCCTGCAGCAGCAGCAGCGAGCTGTGAGAGACACACACACGGCGACCGGGAGCGGAGCAGCGGAGTCCTCCAACCGACATGAACGAGGACGCGTATTTCCAGCCCCTCGCCGCGAAGCTGCTCTCGACAAGTGCGTAACAGTTTTCGAAAGCAAGGCTTGCTCCCTCCGCCAGCCTTTCGTGTATATACGAAGAGAGGAATTTAAAGGAAAAACAGCTTGCTAAGGCTTTCGCAGTCCTGCCAGAGGAGGGGCATATGGGGCTTTGTAGCAATGCAGATCCCGTGCTGCTGATGCGCTTTTGTTACTGCATAATGGATAACCACAGATATCAACATATCTCAAGGGATTGCTTTAAACTTCTTTGGTGACTTGTTTTGTGAAAGGTGTCCTTCAAAGGAGAAGCTGAAATCGGGAATACATAAGCCTAGGTTATCCACGTCAAATCCACCGGCCAGGGCAGGGTCGATGGCTGTAAGTTCTCTACATCTAAGGACTGTGAATTCATGATGTTGTGGATTGATATGGACGCATCGGTGCGAGAGGGACCATGATTAGGCTCGACAGTATTTTCTGAGCCATTAAGTTTTTCTGGAGCGTTCGCTCAAGTGTGCCACTGGCCGGTCCCGTTTGCTACCGTGGGAGCAAATACTGACCATACTGTGAGACATCAGCAGCAGCCGAAACCATGTCTGGAGAGGTGCGTATGAAGAAGCTGGAGAAGCTGATTCTAGATGGCCCGTCTCAGTCCAACGGCCAGTGCTTCAGCGTGGAGACCTTGTTGGATATTCTTGTTTGCCTGTATGATGAGTGCAATAATTCTCCCATCAGAAGAGAGAAAAACATCCTGGAGTTCCTGGACTGGGGTAAGGCATATTTCACGCACTGCACGCCTTGTCTCTCAGGCGTCCAACACGCCAGTTGTGTGTGGCGGTTCACTGTGACATGTGAGAGGCAAACAAACTATTGTTTTATTGTTTGACGTTAGCCAGCTGCTTAACAGACTGAAGTTGCTGTACGGAAAACTCATTGAGTTGTTTTTGAGGGGGGAACAGAAATTAAGATGACATCATCGCTGGACTGGTTTGTGCATGAATGTGGAATGTGAAGCTCACCTTTAATGAGTCTTCCTGCTTACTGCTCAAACAAGGTGGATAAAGAGCAGTGGGCTTTCATTTTGACATGGGCCACAGCTAAACAAACTAATTTATTTATGGCCTGCGTGTTCGGGGGCAGAATAGCATGTTGGTTCATTTTTGATGACTTGACCGTTCTTTACATATTGTTCATGTTTATTTTGATTTTCAATGGCTAGCCTATACATACTTTCTCAGACAATGGCTTAAGGGGCACGTATGTTTTGCAAATATGTTAAAGTTGACAAATGGTAAAGACTAAAGAGCTATTAGTCTTAAAGGAAAAGCTGTTTTATTCTACATGAAGCGGGTCTGGCGCTTATGGACGCCGGCATGTTGAGATCACATGACCAGCTATGTCACGCAATTGCCCGTGTGACTATTAATATTACCTTTATATATTACTTTACATATTTCAGCTGGTGGTAAAGGTACTTTACTAAGAATAAAAGATTAAAAAGCATATTAGATACACAACATAACTGTATTTAAAGTCCCTCATATTCCTTTGAATGTATTATATACCTTTATTTATTTTTAAATAGTTTATTTCTTTATTTTTTTACTTGTATTAACTTATTTATGATCTTACTATCTTAACAAAATGTTTAAAAATGTAAATCGTTTTTATATAAAGCACTTTGAATTATCACTGCATGTGAAATGTGCAATATAATATACTATGTCTTGACTTTGCCCAGCTTAACACAGCCTAAGTCAGCAGCATAATTCAGAGTGATGGTGTGGATCACAGCATGCAAAGCAAACTTCTCTCATTCACTCCAATATGTGTCAGTATCACATCCATATCAACTAGCAAGCTTGCAATGAGTTAGATGTGAACCATTAAGACAGCTATGCAAACTTTTATAGGGCAGAGTTCATCCTGCATTTGTAAATGATCTTTTTGCTAGCTTAAAATGGAGCGGAGTGAATGGCCTTCTACCTTTGCAAAAAAGGTTTGGCATAATCAGCAGCCAAGTTATGTAACTTTCTGCAAAAAGAATAGAATGCAACAAACAGGATGCATTTAAATTTGCTGGCCACCGTTTGAATGTAGCACCAATTCACATCACAGTCCCTGCTCAGTGTGGTGGTTTGTTTACAATCCTCTGGTCCTGTGATTGAAAAAAAAATGCAAATCAAATAAGTGACTTAGTTAGGCCCGTAGAGATGGCACTGCTGGACATTGTTGTCACCCGCAGGTCAGGACGTTTTTGAGAGCTTTGTGCGTCATTGTGCATGTGTACTTATGCGAAAAAGTGTAAGTGCCCCTTTCCTGTGGGGAGTCTCAGTAGGGCAGCGTCAGGAAACTCCGCTTAGCCACTGGACACATGATGTCATATGGGGAAACGGCTGCGCATTGTGTTTGTCCCCTTTGTGGACTTGACTATTTAAAGACAGACTGGAAAGGTCACTCACTCATGAGCTCGTTAGCACACACTCACTCATTCATTCACATTTCAATGTACAATGCTGTAAGTGTCGTTGGCACAGAGACCAAAGTCACAGTTTATCGTCACAGAGGTCAAATTTAGCTTCACAAGGGACTGCGAGTCTTGCTGCATCATGACACACTAACACATTTTTATTCCAAAAAGGGAAGTCCTGCATAACTTTGTAACCAAAATCCAATGAGGGGATAAATTTGGGCTGTTTCAGGATGGACTGTTCATAAACCATCAGCCGCCGATGATTTAGGTAAGAACAGAGACGAGGATTCAACATTTAGCATAATCGGAGCCTTGAGGCTGTCACAATGTACTACAACATAATGAGAATCACATGTATGTTGGGACGAGGATCGCAAGTTGCAATTATATGCGAAACCCCCTGGAATGTCCCAGTCCTGTATGCATAACCGTGCGAGACACATAATGAATGATTCATTCGTAATTCCTTGCCTTCCATTGCCAACCCAGTCTAGACCAGTGACCCAGAGCTATATTGTATTGCTCTGATTATATTTGCATTGTGAAAGAATGAATTCATGCAGACTCTCTGGGCTTTTCACTGAAATAGATCTAGGGCCAATTGGCAAGGATGTGTACATGCTGCAGCTTTTTATTCGTTTTCCCTTGACTGACCCTGTAGTTGATTGGAGGTAGCTTGGGGGAATGGTTTGCGGGGTTTCCACATGATATATTTGTTAAGCTCTAGTGCAGTATGTTAAACAGGTATTCCCTCACTATGTTCTAAAACTTACAGGAATAAAGATTATTTTGCACCGCCAGTACAAAACCATATCTGATTAATGTCTATATGGAATGCTTTAAGTAGTGGAAAATATTGTTCGGAACTTTTCATTGCAAAAAAAGTACAGTTTTGTGGACATGTTGCTGTGGTAACATTATGTGAATATCATTGGTGTATAGGCTAGTGTTCCATGGCTTGAAAAAAATGGCACACTTACAAGCTATTTTTACTCAGAAAGTTTTAGTAAATTGACTTAAAACTTAAAACTAAAGGTTGGAATATTAATAATTGCTATAATACTACACTGGAAATATCACAATACCATGTCATTACCATCCAATATACATCACCGTGCCATGTTTGGGACAAAACATTTTTGTGGATTTTTTCCATTAATTAATTTTTTGTATGTATCATTATTTTTACTATTATTTGTTTAATTTCAAAGTGAGGTCGCCAGATATAAATAAACAAGACAACATTTCACATTCCACTGCAGAGGTAAATGGTCTGCTAAAATGCAAGGCATGCCAGACATTGAGCTGCTCCACACTGAGGTGCAAGAGCAATGCCAAAATCCCAAAATAACGCCTCAGCAATGCAGAGATCTGGATGCATTGTTCCTCTCTGTCACATGATGTTTCTCCTGCGGAGGGCTTGGCTCGGATCGCTCGGCTGTAATAGTATGGTTTAAAGCCAAAGAATTCACCTCTTCTCCCTCATCCGTCTCCATTCCCACTCCGGTCCCTCATTCCAGCACACCCTCCAGCAGTCAAACAGGAACGTCTTATTTAGTGCTAACATTATACACTTAAACACCCGCCCATGCCTGAAGCTGTAATATGCACACATATACTGTATGTGGAAAGAGAGATTGTTTTTTTCATTGTATATGTATTGTTAAGCATTCTGGACACATGTTTAGGGTGTTTTCACTAATAGAGATGTGTTATTCGAGATAACACGCACCAGTAGCCAGATAGCCAGCGCTGCAATGCGTTGCTGCTCTGAGACCCTCCTTGCATGCTGTAGAGTAGATGAGGAATTGCTGCACTCCGCTCAGACTAAGGCCAGATTTGCATAGAAGTGCTGACTCAGAGCTCTAGCTCTTTGCCGCTCTGATGTGCAGTGTGAAGAGGCTCGTGTAGCAGCTGTTTGATGCCTACGCTATGTAGTCTTCCTCTCAATGCATCATGGTCCTTGACTGGCCAGTCTCCTAATCGGTCTGACACTTCTGTGTGCCAGCTTTGGCAGAGGAAAGTAACAGACCCTCAGTTTCGTTTGCCGTTTGAAATCTAAGTAAACCATTGGTGGCGGCAGGTCACAGTTGACCATGTTGTAAACAAAAGCAAAATTCTACAGTATGACTACTGCTGTGTATAGTTTTTTTTTCATTTATTTCTTCTGAAGAACACAAAAGAATTAAAAAATGCTTCAATAGCTTTTCTCATATAGTGAATGTTAATGGGGAATGAGACAACACTGGACCTCACTGACTTTCATTTTATGTACAAGAACATATTAAGACATGTTTTGTACATGTTCGGTTAAAACTAATACCGTCATACAGTTTTAGAACAATATTAGAGTGAGTAAATGATGACAGAAAATTCTTTTCTGATAAAAAGCTATCATATAAATGTGTGGTAGCTCTGTGCTATACAGTTTTCAGAACAGCTAGTGTCCTTTGACATTGCTGACCGGCTGTAATGCCGCATGCACAGTTATCACTTGGCCTTATGTGCTGCTTCCTGATTTATGTGCCTAAATACACTGTGTGTGTGTATTTTTGGTGTTTGCCCTCGAGCATTGATGCATTGGAACAGTAGACTAAGCTGTGACACAAAGTGACCCAGAGATTTGACCCCAACATGTGATTAAAAATAATATGACTTCTAAATGCATTCAGATTTTAAATTCTGATTGGATGAGTGGCATTCAAAGCCATGGATAAATCAATATAAACACTAGCAGTAGTAGCGTCTATGTACTACTAGTTGCATGATATTTTACTCTCAAATGAAGAGGAATTTCCCTGTTGTTTTTAAGCGTAGACACTGAATGGCAAAGTGATTTGTGTGTTTAGTGGTTTTGGTTTGGTTTCTCTTTCAGTAGGCATGCATTTGCGTTTTGCATCATAGTTTCCAGTCCTCGATGGTCACAGGAAGTTCTCCCTGGCCATGCAGCACCATGAAGCAGCTTCGAGTGATACAAAATGAGGAAATCCTGTGGTTGTAGTGATTTTTGTCTGTTGGTTATCTTGGCTGACCCCATAAACATCGCATCCTTAGCAATTTTGCTTGCCGTTGTACTTGTTAGCCTCACACATCACATGCACGTCAGGCCACATTTCAGTGCAATCTACCCCATGAGATTTCCCAATGACAAAAATACCCTCTCACTTCAGTAACTATCACGCATGACCTAAACCTGATGAAGATTTCATGAGCTTTCCAAATTGTAAGTGGCTATTATTTTAGATAATTACTCCTGCATGCTAAAAATGCTGCACCCCAGTGATGAATAGATGGGTGTTCTGTTTAGTTATCTTTGTGAGATGGAAAATACAATTAAATAGACATTTTAGTAGATTGAAATTAGCCTCAGACAGGTGATAAGCATCAGCATACAACATTATATACATTGGTCCTGTTACCAACCTTATTGTCTTCACACTGCCAAAGTGATTTAGTTGCCTTTGTATACAGCATTTTTATTATCATGATCCATGCATGCATTTTGTTTTCAAATAATTATCGTTTAATTGTAAACCCACACTTGTCTGCCAAATTAAATTCTCAAGCTTGTTATAGCATGATTGATTCTAATTTGGTGTCAATGTTTGTATCATTCATCAGCTGGAAAAAAATCATTCTGAAAAGTGTTTCCACTGATATCGTTGCTCTGTGCCTTTATCGTTTTAGCTGTGGTGTGGACTTTGCTATTCTTTAATAATGAGAATGATTTTTAGAACTATATCTTTTTTTGTTAACTTTATAGTTATTGTCCTTGGTGTGAATGGGCCTTTATTCAAATAGAAAAGGTATTTTGGAATTGTTTATATTTCAGAGAATGCCGTTTTGGTGAGCATGAGAAACGTCTTTTAACAAAAACTATTTGTAATGATTCCAAATTTTGACTCATAAACATAAAAATATACACTAAACATAATAATAACTAAAATAATGTCAGGCCTATAAATAGGTAACATGGGGTGCATCTTAATCAGCTCCCTGTTCAATAGTCATGGCACTGATCAGTGAGTCGGCCATTTTAAAGGATGTGTTCAGCCTAAAATGAAAATTCTGTCATTAATTACTCACCCTCATGTGGTTTCAAACCTGTAAGACCTTCGTTCATCTTCGGAAACAAATTAAAATATTTTTGATTAAATCTTTTTACTGATGTATTTACTACGTTTCTGGATCTGGGAACATTTCAGTTGTGTTGCTGTCTATGGAGGGTCAGATAACTCTCAATCCCACAATGCAGCGCAAAAACTAGGAAGCATTGTTACTATGCTCCCTTTTCGTAAATAACGTTGCATTTCTGAAACCTGAAAGATAAACCACATGACCCAACCGGAAAAACACAATGACATGTGATAAAAGATTTTTTTAGTATATTTCAACATAAACACACATCACTGGACAGGTAATGAACACACAACAATGAACAGAATGATGTGTTTAAAGAAGCTTAAAAATAATATAAAAAAGAGATCGTCCTGTCTGTTTATTAATTGTAGTGATGATGTACTACTTTGTTGTCCAATGATGCTGTATGTTTCGAGTGATCACTGTCCCAACGTGCAGTGAGTCAGGGAAACTTACCAGTGACCGAATTTGTGTACACAATCTACTGATTCACAAGCTTGGAACCAGGGAGCTGATTGAGACTAGAGTGTGGATGGGGCCGCATTTTTCTGTCCGAGCCCGGCCCACGTCCAACAGAGCTGTAACCGAGCCCGACAGGCATTAAGATATTTATGTCCAAACACGATCCCAGTCCGATCAAATTTTTTTCTCATACTAATGACGCATGCACTTTTTTGTGTGGAAAGCGCGCTTTTATTAAACAACTGTAGGAAGGCGTTCGGAAATGTCAACGGATGAGAGCATCAGTACACACGGGGCAAAAAGCGTCATTATAACACAGGCACACATTCACACTGATGTGACCGAGCCCGACCCGAACCCGAGCATCCTTTCTAAACATCTGTCCGAACCCGGCCCGGGTACCGTTGGGCTCGGGTCGGGTATCCATCCTCTAATTGAGACACATCCTTAGGGTGTGTTCACACTTGTAGTTTAGATCCGGACCAAAAATAATACTTAGTCCTGGTCCGCTCACAGAGCAATCACACAAGATTTAATTTCAATCTAACCAAACATGACAGTTGTGAACACACCATTAGATCGTCTTGCTGTTAGCTTAGCAACATGCTACTTCATCAAATGCTGTTTTAATTTATTGTAGGCCAAATCATAATTTTTGACGTTACAGTGCCATTTGGATGCTGGCTTACGAGGTAGCTCACTGTTTTTGGAACATGAACTTGTGGTTTTCCATCATCCTAGGTTTATCACAAGACCCACAGGCATGGCAAATGGCAGAGAGATAAAGCCCAGTCTTTTAACACGAACTAATGCTGTTTTTACTGCTTTTCCTTTTACCAAATGCCCCATGCTACATTCCAGGCCCAAACCAAAAGGGGCTTTTGTGGGTTTGTTTGGCGCTCAGGCAATAGACTAGATTAAAGGCAATGTTGATGGCTGTCACATGTCAAATATATCAAGGTCAGAGATGAGTCCTCTCATTATGAGTGCTGTCAGCATGTATCTGGCCTGCTGTGGGGGGTTAGGAGGAAGGGCATGGGGAGATACTGTGTGGATGGGGGTTCTTTTTAAAAAAGAGATGGGGGTTTTCACACACATGACTCCATATATAATTCATGTTGTAGGAAGCCAATACCCGTTTGAATTTAATTCCAGTTATTCTTCTGGTTTGGTTGTTAAATAATTCTGTTCCGTAATACACAAAGAATCCAAACAAAGTGAGTTCTCGGAGGGCTTTGCGGTCAAGTCGGTATTTGCATGTCGGCTGTTCAGTAGAGCATGGAAAGAACATGGTTTGCCTCCCCCCACCTGTCTGTCATCAGTCAACGTGTTTTGCAACATCTTTCTTTGCGAGGCAATCCACTTTTTTGAACTCTTGTGTGCATTTGTTTGAGTCTTGTCGGAACTTGTTTCGATAAACGCATATTTTCAGGATACTTACGGTTTCAAGTCCTAGCACTGACACCTTTCCTCTGTAGGTTATAATTAGTAGTTGTTTCCAGCCTAAGGGATTGGCTATGGCCCAGAAAGTGTCTGCACTGGAGGACTGCAGATATGTGTATATATAGCCTTTTTTGTCCCTTTCATTTATTCTTGCTGCTAGAAATGGGGGTTTGTGGCAGCTTTAGACCGGGACTGCTTTCTGTCATTGTATAAAGTATTCACTTCATCTGATTTGGACTTGTGTCTGAGTACCAATTTTTGATTCTCAACATGCATTTGTGGTTTTAACTGCATTTGCTTCTTTGAGTCTTGTGTAGCCAGAATTGTGACTAAACGGCTAAACACTAGTCCACACTTAGTTTGGCGTTGATCCACCCACTTAAATATGAAAAGACCATATGATTGACCTGCAAAGAGACCTACCACAGTTTTTCTTTTACCAGATATAAGTTAGGGTATACTACAATAGTGTGGAAAAACATTAATCATGGGGCACTTTCTGTGCATGATTGTGCAGAAAACGCTAGGAAAAAGTGCAAAGATTTAAATATGTTTCGGCATGAAATGAAAATGTACTTAAATTAATGTTTTTTATTTTATTACAAACAATTCACCTGTGCTTATATATTTTTTTTGTGCTGTCAATTGAATAAATGAACTAATCACACATATTTCCTGAAACTAAAAGGGATTAATCCTGATTAATCTCACCTTACATTAAAGTTTTTATATATAGGCCTTCTTTTATATTACAATGATTTCAGTTAATCTTCCATTTAATGTAGAAAGCGAGCTTTATTTTTACATTTGTAAAATACTTTTTGTATGACTGAAGCTGAGTATCACTGTTACCAATAGGCTACTACTGATATCTCCAGAAAATTATTTGATTCTCTTCTTTTTAATCCTTCCAAAGTAGTTTTTTTTGATAACAAGCAAAATATGTTTCTCTGCGTAAATCAGACGGATTTATTAAAAATGCAAACTCATTCTCTGCCAGCAGGAGGCGCTTTAAGCACGAGAAAAGAGAGGTTTCCTGGGTAACGGCTGTAGACAAAGCAGCTCTTAGCTTACAAACGCTGCCTTATATACATGAAATGAAAAAATGACATTTTCTAAAGACAGTCAGAAATACAGTGATATAAAACAACGTACGCCTCGGTTTGATTTTTAAACGTGCATTACGTGGTTGTAGCCAGCGGCTCTAGCCAGACTGATAACAAACACAGACTGGAAGTTAACATAGGTCCAGACGCGTGCGGCCGATGAAACCATCTATATGTAATGTTGACTATACTAACATAGAGTATAATTGAGAGATTTGAATGAATGGAATGAATGAATGACTCATAAAGACATTTACTGCCACCTGATGGCAGTTTTAGTGTTTTATTTAGAGTATTATTTTATTTAAAAAAAGGGATTGTTCACCCCAAAAGTTTAAATGATGTCATGATTTCATAGATAAATTCTTAAAACTCTAAATGTTATAGATTTCCAATAAAAAAAAAAACACACACACAATTTTTGTCAAGGAAAAAGACAGAAGCAGCAGTACAATTTTACAATCGACAGCAAATTCAGATCTTTCTTGATCCATTCAACCTCCTTATTTGTTTGTAGATTCAGTAATCCATTTCAAATTTAATGATTATTTACCATAAAAGAGCATGCATGTGAAAAACAAAACAGCAGAATGAAAGTATCATATAATTGTTCCAAGCCTACAAGGTTATTCTAAATATGTTGAATGTATAAAACATATTTGTGTGAGAAACAAACAAACCAAAAATTCCTTGAACATTCTTTGAAAATTTCCTTGTGGTAGTCATGCCGGTTTAGAACAAAATGAGGGTGAGTAAATGATGATCCCCTTAACCTCATGTGAAAAATACAGTGAGAAGCATTTGTGTATGGATCACATTACAGATTGCCACTTACTAATAGGGTTTGATGTTTGCTTTAAACGGGAAAGTACGTTTGACAGATAGTGTCTAGCCCAAATTAAAATTTCACAGTGGCATGTTCCAGCGAAGTTGATAAGCGATTAAAATAATAATGATTATGATGACAGTGATGATAATTTGAACATATTACATGGGTGGTGAAGTTTCCACAGTTCAGCCTCCGGGGCTTTCAGTCAGTCGTGGTAGGAAACGTCCAGCAAGATTTCATTCACTCCTCTGTTCTGAGAGAATGCAGTAGGATAGAGTTACATCTACCATGACATATTTTGCCACAGGGAGGTGACTCGGTTGTATTATGTTGACTGAAAAACTAATGCCGGTATTTTTACATCCCTGCCAATTGAGCATAAGAGCAGGCAGTCTGCTTTCACAGCTCTTGTTTCAATGTCATGTTATTGGACGTGCTCAAACCATCTTCCCAACTTGTATAATCTATAGTTATAATCACTTTTGAATTATCTTTTTGTCAACAAAAGAAAAGCATTAAAGGAATAGTTCACCTAAAAATGGAAATTCGGTCATAATTTACTCAAAAAGTTTGTAACCAGGCTGTTTTTAAAATATTTGTTTGGAGTTTGGAGCTACTTGAGGGTGAACCATTCCTTTAAGAGCTCTCTGGCCTGCAAGATTTCAGTTGATCCACCAAAGTAAAGGCTTGGTGGTTTAATGTTTGAAAAGCGGAAATTAAGACAGCCATATATATACAGTATCTGTCTTAATATGAACGTATGGTTGCACTTAATACAAATATAATTGTTAATAATATTATTAGAATGTTTTTATGTAATTTTTTTAACAGTGATATATCACATTTAAATATTCCAATAGTTATATTTTTAATTTGGCTTAATTGTGTGGCTCTGCAAATAAGCATAGCAAACAAACCTGACAATAAACAATAACAATCAAAATCCCGAGCAGAAACCAGTCAAAAAGACTGAAAATCAAAAACACAATGTTGGTCAGAAATTTCGCTTTTAATTATTTAGTTTTTTACATTTTTATAATGACCACCATCAAATTTAACTGCATGAAAAATGCAGTGTGAGCATTATTCTAAAGATTGCTTTTTGTGTTCCTCCGAAGAAAAAACAGAAGATTATCTTTTTCTTTTTTTTTTTAAGCAATGATGTTAATGACAAAATCCGCAGGTTAGCACATCTGTTTCTTTTATTAATTAATTAATTAATTCATTCATTCATAACGTTTTTTAAAGCAGGACACCCTCTCTGGTGTCCGTCTGTCCTCTCGCTCCCCATTGAGCCTGATGGTGTTCTAATAAAGGTGAATGGTTACTTCCTGTATTTTAATTGCATCTTATCACTGATGTAGTAGCATGACTCAATGTATTTATGTAGCTAGATCATTTTACAAAATGGGTGATGCGACAGCTGGAGCACAGAGAGCTGCAATAATCAGGAACGCAGCAAAGTGTCAAACATGTTTTTGACGTGTTTAACATCACATTTCATCTCTGTCTTTTGTGTGCAGAGTTTCTGTTTATGTCATTTGTCACATAACCTTCCTGCATTCAGTGAATGTTTAAAATAGCTGCCTGTGCTAAACTGGCCGTGTGTTTTGCACTCTTGCTCCATTAATGTTCTTCCAGCATGGGGCTTCAGTTTCTGATGGGCAATTCTTCTCCTATCCAATCTGTTTGCAGGTTTCTCTTGATGAACATTAGCACAGGAGTCATGAAACATCCATGATTTTATGGCTTTGTTTGTTCTTCCTCTGGCTCCATTGTATTTTGGGAATATCCTGTTTGTGCATTGCAGTGGTTTTGTCTTGTCAAATTTAGTCTTGTCTGACACAAGCCATGCTTCAATAGCAATAGGGGATGCTTTAGGGGTGGTGTATATTGCTTTGGGAATTTGGGCATCGTGGGTGCTCACTCTAGCATTAAACACAATTTATCGCCCCATTGCATGTTTATGCAGTATGAAAGTGATTCTCAGGCGTGTTTATGTACGTTTGGTACTTATTAATGATTTAATGCTTTCCCCTGTCCTCACTGAGGGTTTCATATATCACCCCCCGCTAACTACATGCTACTGTGAGCCATGACTTTGCCTTAGGGATTGAAAGCACCCATGATTTTTTTTAAGCCCTTTGATATTCTGCCAGCTTGTTTAGTAACAGGGGCTGCCATCACATCTATGAAGGGAACCCCTGTTCAGTGCCCCTTCATTTTGTAAATGTAATTTATTCAGTCTGTTGGGACTCGTCTTATTTATGGCCGTTATTAGCAGTAGCAGTCGTGACGCACTGGGACTTTCAGATTAAACCAGATATTAAGGAATTGCAATGAAGTTTCACTGTTTGCATTATCATAGCTTTTGCTGATTAAAGTTGCAATGTCCTGAGCACATTGCCAATTGCCATAGCTGCTGTTGTGTTAATGCTCTCAATGCCTTATTAGCCTCTCTGGTTACGGCAGAGCAAGGCCATCCTCAGGTCTTTTAGCTGCAGGAGCTGGGACGTGTTCTTCTGGAAGCGGCATTTTTGCGTTGTTACCTCACCGTGGCCGTAAATAATCTCTCTTATGGCTTCCAGATGTCCCCTTGCCAGAGGAGTGGATGTGGGAACACACATTCAGAGGCCTACTATTCCTTTTTGCATCCTCCTTTGCACACACGCCTGTCCCCAAATACAGCGGGGAGGGCAAATTTACACGAGCACACGCAGACTCTCATGAGCACTGTGTCACGCACACCCTTAACCAGTCTGGTAGGAGACAAAAAGACGGGACGTGTTTTTCCAGTCCCACAATGCCAATGAGTTTAGTCTGACACTTTCTTAGTATTTGTACACCGCATGAATGTCAGGGTTAATATCATTTACTAAAACTGTAACTAAAACTTTTACTACTTGAGCAAAATAAACATGAACTGAAAAATAAAAATACAGTACTGTGCAAAGGTCTTAGGCCACTAGTATTTTCACCTACAAAAAATGGTTTTAAGTGGGTTATTTCTATCTTTTGCGGTCAGTAGGAAATATCAGTTTACATTTCCAAACATTATTTTTGTCATTAATTGTAATAATGCAGTGAGATTATAGTTTGCACAAGGAGTCTGACAACAGCCAGTGCTCCACACTGAGATCTGATCATCATCCAGTCCGTCTGTCTCTAAGATGCTTTAAAAAAACTACCTGGAAAGCAACCTGAAAATGGGCAAATGTACCTTGGAACAGAAGCTGTTTTACCAAAAGCTGTAATAGCAAAGATTTATTGGATTTAGTTAATAGAAGTTAATTGATCAATTATTAATTTTAAAGCTTTTTTACCCAAGTGTCTAAAACTCAACGGTACTGTAGCTTTCCAGGTAGGTTTTTTGAAGCATCTTGGAGATGTTGCCACAGTTCTTCTGGATATAGTCTGTCTCAGTTTGTCTCTGTCTCATGGCTCAGTATGTTCTGTTTTTCCAGACGGACTGGATGATGATCAGATCAGAGCTCTGTGTGGAGCACTGGCTGTTGTCAGACTCATTGTGCAGACAATAATCTCACTGCATTATTACAATTAATGACAAAAATAACGTTTGGAAATGCACTGTAAAAGATCC
>JAUMHR010000030.1:2150233-2173263 GCA_032361145.1 Enteromius fasciolatus
AAGGAAGAGGCTCTGTTATTAAGAAATAAAATAGTGTGTGCGTAGAAAGAATTCGTCCACACGCCGCGCAAGTCCACTGTCTAAACAGGCTTTTTGTGTTAAACTATATACTGTGCATGCTCTTTTATTGTAAATGACGTCCCGATGACAGGTCCGTTGCATTAAGATTAAAAGCAGTATCAATAAAGTACAAAAAGTGATGTGCGCTGCAGTCAAGCTCCAGTGCGCTGTTTTGGCCCCAGTCAGTCTTTGAAAGACTGAGTTGGCTCACTTGCACTATTTATTGCCTGCTGAAAAAAGATTTATATTCTCACTTAATAAACTCACTTGCATTGATTTTATCCTTTTGTTGTGTCTTTACTGAGCGTGACAGTAGGTTTGCCAAAAAAAAGAAAAATGTATGTTAAAAATGTAAATGTATGTTAAGTTGGTAGCTTGTTCTATGTTCAAAATAAGGTGACCATATTTTTGAAAAATAAACATTTCTTATTTCTTTCAATATAGAAAAATGAAATGTCAGAAAAATATAAAATAATAGCCCTAGGCCCCCTTATAAAGGGTTAGTTCGCCTACAAATGAAAATTTTGTCATGAATTACTCACCCTCATGTCGTTCCAAACCCATAAGACCTTTGTTCATCTTCGGAAAACAAAAATTAAGATATTTTTGATGACATCAGAGAGCCATCTGTCCCTCCATAGACAGCAAAACAACTAAAATTATCCAGAGCCAGAAATGTAGCAAAAACATCAGTAAAAAAAGTCCATGTGACATTAGTGGCTCAACCTCACTTTTGCAATGCCATGAGAATATTTTTTCTTCTCCTGTGACTTACATTTTCTGCCATGCTCAACACAACGTATACGCAAGCTTTAATGTATTTGACATAATCGGCCTTGCTTACATCCGGGTGAAAGTGCACGCATATGCGCAATCAGCGTACTCTTGCGCAGTAGTGTTCTCTAAAATGACAGAAGACGTAAGTCAGGGGAGAAGAATGGTTGAGTATATGATGTTATGTTTCTTTCCTTTTCTGATGGAATTTGGCGTAGGTTCAATTCCTGATTTAAATCAGAAATTAAAACCACCATTATTTATTCAACTTAAAGGTTTGAATTTTCATTAAAATTTAATTTTCTTTAAGGAATGTAGCAAGTGAATTTTTATGAATGACTCAATGAATTAATTATTTCACCTGATTTGTTCAAAATCACAGATTCATTCTGAAAATTAATCAAGACACCTTTGTGATGAAATGTCAATATTGATTTGTCTAAAATGTCATTTAGATATTTTAATTTGTTTATTGAACCATAGGATAAAATCACATTTGCAATCATGAATGTTCAGAAAAAAGCACTTCTGCATATAATATTATAAAACAAGAACATATACAGGATATACAACCAGATGCACCACTGACACGGGGGTCAAGGGGTCACGACCCACTGCAATTTTGAAAAGCCCACAATCAACACCTGCACTTTTGATAAGAGAATGCGCTAACTAAAACTTCCAACAATGAACATCACCACCAATATTGTTAATAGGCAAAGACAAAATAAATTACAATTATGGGACAGTACTGCACGTTGTCTTCTGACAGCAGTCCTAAACAGTGAGGGAATTTGGCTGTGTCCACCAAAGCATACTTCTAAATTGTTTGACGTTTGGTATTTTTTTCCTCAGTGCAGGGAGTTGAAGAATGTTCAACTTTGTGTAAAACTCATCACTGTCACTTTGTAGTCAACCAAACAATCAGTAGAGGAGGGGGTGGGACTACTGAATGTTCTCCAGCTGAACATCAATGGAGAAGTTAATATTGCTTGTCTCTGAGTATTTTTTTCTTTACTAGATTGATTTGCCAGACTATCATAATATTGTTATGTTTGGAGAAACATTGCATGGTCAATGCGTCTGCTATTACTTCAGTGCATTCACAGCTGAGAGTTTTAAGCAGAGCGCCTGGCGTTTTCAGCTAAATAAAAAGCTTTGGTGGACACACAGCCTAACTTGTGCCTGTCTCACCTACAACACAAATTTGTTGTAGTCTACCTGGCACAACCAGAAAGATAAAACCAGCAAAACAGAAATGTAAAAAAAAAATTTTTTTTAAGTCAAATAGATAAGTAAGTTGACATTAATTTCATGCATGACCAGACTAAATAAAATGTCAATTGTTATCATTCCCCCAGGTGCTATTTAGCCAGGTTAGTGATGCTCCTGACAGGCAGGTTTAATAAGTAAAAGTTGTTTTGTGAAGCAAACAAGATTTAATCATCAGCATAATGGCACTGACCCCATAAGGACTAAACTCTATGTTAAGCTGATTTTGTCCAAGCAAGCAATACAGAAATACAAAACAAGTTGCTTAAGTCAACTACTGTAGATTAATCACTGCATTCATAGAACGTTACACAATACATTACAAAAGCATATTGTGATATTATTTTTAAACTATTAATTCAAAACCTTCAGTAAAAGAAACACTTTTAAGTGTTTATAACAGCATATGAGCCAGTGGAGATCTCTGAAGAAGTAACTGCTGAAGAACGGTTGGCTGCGGATACATTGTAGACCTCTGAAAACAGATAGTTGCATGTTATTCACTGAACTGTCTACTGTATTCACATTATTGTAAGTCATGCAGAAGTCACATTCATCTAAATGAGAAATACTGTGTAACAACATTAGAGATGTCATCCAATTAAGAATATATCCATAAATATTAGCTTGCAGATATGCCATCTACTTACGCCTCTGTCGCATCCTTTGCGCAAAAGGCAGGCCAGAAGTGGATGATGTTCCTGCACTGGTGCTCTGCAGGAAGATATCAGTCAAAATAAATCACAGCGGCAATGTAAGCAGGAGGAAAAAGCTGAACATATGTAAAAGAGTATGTGTTAATACAGACTGGCATTTACCCTGGTCTGGCTTGAAAATTTCTGCAGTAACCCTTTTCCTGGTAGAGACTCACGAACCTGCAATCAAAGATTTCTAGTTAAGTCAAGTCAAGTCACTTTTATTTACATAGCGCACCCAGTTGATTTGCAGTTGTCAAACTTGTAATGTATGGTTTAACAAAACATAATGACAGTTCTCTTTCAGTCGGTCACTACGAGTCACGTTGGTGACGGGATCTCGTCAGAGAGACTAATCTACTTTGAGTGTAACAAAACAAGCAAATGGGCACTGGCATGCACTGATTGCATCCAGCTGCAGCTGATTACTGTGTGAGTATAAGTAAGCAGCTGGTTCATGTATCATTTATCCTTTCTCTTCAGAGCTGAGCGGTGGTGCATCACTACTGCTCTTCGAGTAAGCTGACAGAATGAGTGCAGGTGTTACAGCGTTGCATTCGTGGATGGTGCAAGTCCCTACACTGAGCACATGACCTTCTCGGAGCTGCACAAAAGCCCTCTGCCTCTGCTGTCATCCAGTGTTCGTCCCAGCACCTGGGGCACCACTGCGTCCGGAAGAATTAGAGGTGATTTGAGGATCACGGTCCCCAGAAGGGAGTTCTCATTCCTCAAGCACTCTGCTGCCGGTGGAGCAGGGCGGGCCCTCTGCGGGACAGAGTATAAAGGTTGTTTCCTCTAGTGCTCCTCCTGATGACCTGATGTCAATCGCAGATGTCGGGTTGCCACTTTCTGCTATGGTAGCTTTGGAATCCTCCACCGTGTCCCGATCCTTCAAGGCTGGATGAGTTTCTCAGTGGGGGTCCTGTTGGTTAACCCCAAACATATCACCGGCATGTTTGGGGTTGTTATTATGTTGGAAACCTTCTATTTGGCCCAGTTTCTGAAGGGAGGGCATAATGTTCCTTCAGAATGTCACAGTACGTGTTGGAATCTATGTTTTCCTTAGTTAGTACCCAGTATCACAAGCACTCATGCTGCCCCAGACCATGATGCCACCACCACCATGCTTGACTGCAAGACACAGTTTTCTTGGTACTCCTCGCCAGGGCATTACCACACATGCTGGACACCTTCTGAGCCAAGCAAGTCTATTTTAGTCTCATTGGACAACTGAAAATGGTTCCAGTAATTCATACTCTTGAACAGATAGTCCTTAGCAAACTGTTCTTGTGAGCCAGCTTCAAAAGGAGCTTCACTCTGTGACGATAGCTATGTCAACCAACTTGTTGCAATGTGCTGTGAATGGTCTGAGCACTGATAAGCTGACTTTCCACTTCTGCAACTTCTAAAGCAATGCTGGCAGCTCTCATTCGTCATCTTGTGCACCTAATGCACAGCAGAAAGAACTAACGTTTTTGATAGTATTGTCCCTTGAGAAGATACACTTAAATGGTTGCTGAAATGTGAGGGGTGTACTCGCTTTTGTGAAACACTGTTTCTGAAATACGGTGCTTAAAAATAATGGTCACTATCCATAAGCATTTACAAAAAATTACAAAAAAATTTTATTAAACTGTTTGAAATAAGAAAGCTACACACTTAAGATGGCTTAGGGGTAAGTAAATTATGGGGTAAAAAAGATTTTGGGTGAACTATTTCTTTAAACTTAGTACAATAGTAAACTTAGTACAATAGAAGTCAACTCATACCTTGCTGTCTAAAAGCGTTCCAAACACCAAAATAAAGAATCCCTAAGAGAAGAAAGTGGTAAAAATAGAAAAATAGAGGTATCATTTACAATATGGTAAAATATTTTAATTGCCATTTATAATAAATTAATGTGCAGTATTAGTGGGCTGCATTCATTTAAATACATGCACAAAAGGAAATCTTACTATAAAACTAACATTATAAAGTAGTACCTGCAGTGAATTGAGGAGTGCAAACACCACATGAACGCCTAAGTCCGGTGACACCATGGTTCCAATTCCAAGTCCCCATGTAAAACCAAAGATGGGAGTCAAAAAGGCCACACATCTGGCAATGACCACCAGGGCATGTTTCTCATCTGGTTGAGTTGCAGCACCAACACCTCTCCTCAACATCTTGTACAGAACCACAATCAAAATCACAAGGTTTATGGCCACAATAGTGAGAGCTGGAATCACAAATGCCAGCAGGGCCTTTGATTCGTTCCAGTTCAGCCAACATGCTTGTCTGGAACTATACTTTTTTTGTCCTGCTGTTGATGCAACAGTAATGACCGTTATGAGCAAAGGTGCACCATAACCGACTGTGAAGCCAATGACCATCATTTTGACCCTTGACATCTGAGACAAGACCATGACTGTACGGTAAAAGAGTAACAGTGCTGACAGTAACATCCAGAAGAAAAGAGCCAGGTAAAAGAATTGCATAAAGAAAACTGGTGCATTGCAGTGAGCCTCTGTGGTTGGCTGCTCTTTGTCTGTGATTGCAGCTCCAATGATAAAACAGATATTTGCAATCAGCAGAGACACGGCAATGTTGACTATAGAGACATGTCGCATGTAGGATGTGTCATTTCTCCTTACTGACTTCCATATCATAGCCTCAATAATCAGGCATATAATCAAGCTGGCCAACGAAATAGCTACGCCAATATAAGTTATATATGCTAAGGCTTTATTGTCAATGGAAAATGGTGACATAAGGATTGAAAAAGAGGTTGTGTGGTTGCATTCACATGTAATCTTTCCAGTGCTGTTCTGCTTTACTTCACATCCAGTGGAATCCCATGTGTTGAGAACAAAGTTCCAAAAGACACACTGAGGTTTTCCCAAAGACTGATTAGTAATATCAAATGTAAAAGAAATGTTGTTAAGCGTTTTATTAACCTTAACAACAACCACATCTCCATTGATGTGCACATCTGATTTCCTGCTGTCATTAGTACCATCTGTAGGTAAAACTTTATCAAGAGTTGTGAAAAACACAACAGTTATTATAGTCGGTTGAGGAACCTGTGGTATCACAATCTCTGTAGTTGAGTTTGGCAGTGCTGATGTTATATTGAATGAGTTTTTGATAGTAGTTCTATTCAGCTGAATGGATGGTTCATAAATATTAAACTCATCTATGAGACGGTCACTTATATCCTCAATAGCCCTCAGAAGTTTAATGCTGGTGTTTTCTGTGTTGTTGCCGTTGTTCAGTTTGCTCCATGTATCACTGACATTACCGGCTACAATGATGTCCACTGTTTTTAGGAAATTCTGAAAATGTAATATAAAATTCTGTATTAAATTATCAAATTCAACCCAGAAATGTTGAAATATTTAATATACAATATATGTAGACAATCTAAAAAGACAATATATTTCAAGATATTACTAAGCTAATACAAAAACAAGATTCAACATATCTTTTTTTTATAAAGAATTACTTATCTAATCTAATCGAATCAAATCTGATAATTAACAGATTAATGGAGAGAATGGTTAAAGCAATACAAAATTACAGCAAGTAAAATTAATTATCAATAATTTATCTTAACTAAACATTAGTTTAATTGAATAAAACAATATAATGTTAAATGTATATATACATATACATATCATATACATACCCCCATCACTGTTTCAGTAATTAAAGTAGTTTTTGACAAGTCAGCAATTTTGAAGAGTATGTCAACAATTACTTTGACAGTAGCAGCAGACTGGGTTATATCAATATTATTCTCTGATGTGGCAAAACTGAGGTTAGCCATAAACCCTGGAATTCCCTCCACAGTCAAGGACTATATTGCAAAATACAAAAATACAAATATTAGAAACCAATAAAATGACCAGATCATTCTAAATAGATACATGATGAATACATTACCTCAACTTTGTTTTTGAGGTTGTCAATAACTTCAAGAACACAGTTGTCATTTTCTAGTTTCCAAACCTTTGATTGACATTTGTAAGTTATAGTGCCTTTCATGCCTTTTCCACAGACTCCTGTCCTCACATCATCTGTATTTCCAGATCCAAGTACTTCATCTTGACAATCAAACTCTGAAGCATTTGATTAAAAGTCAGAAGAAAAAAGATTCAATTCAACAGAAAAGGACATCACATTAAACTTTGTGCATTTGGGGACTTTCACGCTATGTAGAAACATCATACTAACTAATTAAGTAAATAGGACCAGAACAATCAATAACAGAATTAGTTGTGATGCAATCCAAAGAAAAGCCAATGCAACTTTACAACTGGAGTCAGATTTGAGAAGATCCATCTGCAGGTTTTATTATTAGACAGGGTTGGAAGTACAGGTAGGGTCAAACAACAGCAAACAGGTATGGCAAATGCAAAGCAAAAACACAAGAGAGTTAGCAAGGGTCAATCAATATCCAAAGGGTAAGACAGAGCAAAAAAACAAATATGAGGCAAAGGCACAAGGCAAAGAGTGTACAGGTTACTTCCGTAACCCAGGTTCCCCGAGACACAGGAACGAGTACTGCGTCTGATAAGACGCTATGGGAAAAACTCCTTTTTTCCTCCAAACTGAAGCCTTTTATAATCACGCAGTGAAACTGCATGGCCATTGGTCTGCAGTCTAAGGAGGTCGACCACCCAATTTAGGGCTCTTAATGCCCTGACGGGGCAGAGAGAGTTAATGGGCCCGAGTTCTAAGCCTGCGGAGCTGACAGACAGCACTTGCAAATCATCTATTAGCTTAACTGATGCTAAGTCAGCAGCAGAATAGTTTTCAGCATTAGCGCTTTCACTGTAGCAGTTTGCAGTTCAAGGGCGCGCCTCCGAGGGCTTCTAGCACGGTGGGCAGGTTCCATGTGGGGATGGTGCGAGGGCGAGTTTAGCCTACTAATCCAGTTTCTTTAATCAAACATTTAAATTTTCTGAAATTTTTCCTTTTGGTCTGAAGGTGGCAGTAGAAGATAGTTGTGATATTCACACCCACGTGCTCTGTGTTATTGTTTTACATGACACAAGCAAAGCACACTGCAGCTCCCTTTCTGTTCCTCCTAGAGAGAACAAGACTAGGCATCCTAACCTACAAACAAATCTGCAACATGCAAACAATACATCTATCACCATATTCCCAGGAACACTGAACATTAATATAGGCTAAAGAAGGGCGAGAGGGCCTGAGCCGTCTAGCTCCTCTTAGAAGACAGATAATAAGAAAATCCTTGCCCACAGTCTGGCCTGCTATATGGTCATGGTGGGCTGCTATAGCTGCCACATAAGCCTTAAGGGTCCCCTATCGCCGCAGGGCAGAACCTGATTTTGCTGAGTTAGGCGTGTCCCTGGGTCAACATCTGTGTTGACCCTGGAACAACATTGCGATTAGCCAATCAAGTTTTTGTGAAGTTTAGGCTTTGGTGCTTGTACATCAGTGTCAGTCATCTATCATTTCCTATGATTTTAGGCATTACTCATGGGTAGGGTTAGGTTTAGGTGTAGAGATCTGGTCAAAACTAAAATTTTGGAATAAAATGTTGTTCCAGGGTCAACAAAATATGTTAACCCAGGAACACGTCTAACTCTGCAAAATCAGGACGTGCATCCAGCAGGTGTTGCAGAAAGGCTAGAATCAGAGATATCTGGCATGATGAGGGTTTTTTATTGCGCTCCACGCACAACCTCGAAAAACTGACCATTTCAAAGCATAAGCATGTCTCGTAGACGGGGCTTTAGCATGAGAAATGGTGTCTAGTATGCGCTCGGCAAGACAGCTGCCAACATGTAGGGTCCACAGACTGGGCTGTAGGTGCCAGATTTAGCCCTCTGCCTGAGAGAGAAGGTCTCGTCTCAGGGGAATGACTGCGCGCTGGTTCAGTTTGCCGAGGATGTGTGTTGCCCTTATCGAGTGCAGGTTGTACTGGGCCCATCTGAGGAGGCGCACAGACAATCTGAATAGGCGCTTCGATGACAGACCTTCCTGGAGATTTGTGTATGCGCCCGATGAGCCTTCGTGCAGCGCGCTCCACCCTTTTGCGGAGGTGTCTGTCGCTATTACTTTCCTTCTGCACACAATGTGGATGGGAACACCTCTCTGTAGCCACTGAGTGTCTTCCCATAAATGGAGAGCTGCAATGCAGACTCCGTCCAGTTTGAGCTGAACGCGTCCTTGATGCCAAGCTCGTGGCAGCACCCGCTCCTTCAACCAGTATTGCAGCGCCCATCATGTAAGAGGCCGAGCTGTAACACTGATGAGGCTGTGGCCAGTAGACCCATCATACTCTGAAGACTTTCAGGGGATGAAGCGTTGCGATCCCGAAGGAGGCTCAACGCGTGATTGTCGCAGCGCGCTCTGTGAGGTCGGCACTCTATTTTGCACTATTTTGAGTCTATTACAGTGCCCAGAAATGTATTTGTTGGCTGGGCATCAGCATGCTCTTGGCAAATTTTCAATGGCTTTAAACGTGAGCATTCTGAACTGCCGTTTTATAAGGGCGCGATTCAGATGTTTCAGACCGACTATAGGTCTTAGACCGCCATCTAACTTGGGGACTAAAAAGTACTGGCTGCAAAAACTCTTTTTCTCTTTCTGACGGGGTACAAGATGTGTTGCGCCCCTTTAAGAGCAGTGCTTTCACTTCGGTCCACAGCACATGAGTGGTGCGGCTCGTAACTAAAGTGGTGACGATGTCACTGAATGGCGCCCTGCAACTGAAGGGTGTAACTGTATCTTTATTATCCCCATAACCCTATTTAAAACCCCGGGAATGGCTTGCTAGACATTCTGCCAAAGGGAAGGGTTTATTATATTGAGCGCTTTGTCGCTGTTTAGGGGCATATCGCTTGTGTGTATGCTGTTGAGAGGAACTGCTCTTGTTAGTTTGTGTGTGCGCTATCACAGCTTGCTGCATGGGCGCTTTGCGGACCTAGTGTTTGCAGCTATTAATTGAGTGTCATACCTGGAGCAGTGCGAGGTACAGGACAGAAATGGAGCAGCTTACGGGGTGTTAGGCCGTGGCTACATTGGCTGCTGGAGCTGAGGCGTTTGAGTCAGTGAAACGTGAAAGACAGCGTTCCTTTTAATCAATCTAAATATCAAAAACCACTCAAGAAGAGTGGCACTGATGATCAGTTTGAGCGAAACCACAGGCAGATCAAAGTACTGACGCAGACAGAGAAGACAGAGGAAGGGGGGCGTCCCATTCAGATGGCTTAATAGGATCGTGCAGCTCGACGACGAGGTGTACTAAACCCCACATGAAAAACACTGAGGAGGCAGACTATGTCTGCATAATTCAGTTAAACATACTCAATTTTAACTGTAACGTAGTACTCATCCACAAATAAATAAAAATACAAGGCAAAGATCGGTACACAGACGAATAATACACAGGAAAACAGGCTTTGTGGAGTGATTTAACAATACTCAGTAGTGATGGGTCGCTTTTGAACGATTCATTCATTTTGAAAAAAAACTGAGCTAGTCAATTACTATGGAATCTAACAAGGCGGCAAAGGAACAAGGGAACACAGAAACAAATACTTCAAAATAAAAGTCCACAAACCTGGACTGGGGAACACAAACTGAAATCATGACAACAACAGTGAAAAAGCACTTTGATGCTGCAAAGAATAGGAAAATGAAAACTCACTTTCTGTGCTTGTCCTAACTCTGACACTGCTATAGCTGTAACTGTAATTCTGTAGTTGTAGCAGATCCTTGAGACGACATGTAAAGGTTTCTTCTATACAATTATCCTTCTGAGTAGTATAGTTTAATGTGATACTGTCAAATCCTAATTGTGTAAAAAGAGAAATGGATTTACAAGTTCACATATTAATAACATGGATAATTTAAGGTTTAAATAACTTATATATATACTGTATATAAACATTTGATAAAAAACTGAGATTCATATTTACAACCTGAAATGAGTACTTTTCCACCCAAGACCCACTCAATATTGTAACCAGCATCAACAGAACATTTCAGTTGGAAACTACTGCCATCACATGGAAAGGTACGTTCTTTATCACCCACAATGATACTGGGGCGTTGGTTAATAATGATGTTTTGCCACTGAATGTAGGGTATTGTATTCCTTTGTATAATGCATGAATATCGACCTGCGTATGGAGGGGGATCGCTTCAGTATTATTAATATATAAATCAAATTTAGTAAACCAAGCATGTTTTGTTTACTGAACAAGGTTTCTAAACATTAAAGAATGTCATACCTTTTATAAAAGTATTTATTTATTTGACACTTTACTATGTGATATAGATGGTTTCAATGACAACAACATACATTACTGCACATGCATGCTTTTGTGGCCCTAACTTAACTTCCGGTAGACATCAAATAGAATCAATAACAGCTTCTAAGACCTTTAAGAGTAGGTTTTTTTTTAATGTTATGAAATATGTTCGCTGATTAGATGGATTTATTAAAAATGCAAACTCATTCTCTGCCAGCAGAAGGTGCTTTAAACATGAGAAACGAGAGGTTTCCGGTAACGGCTGTAGACGAAGCAGCTCTGAGCGCCTTATATGCAGGATGAAATGAAATTTCATTTTCTTCCTTCAGAAAAGTAAACCCCCCAGTTTTGATATTGTGGCAGGTCGCCACAAATAAACATGTTTGGGAAACACATCCCAGAGCACAATAACCTGAGACCAATTTCATTACTCATAATTAGCTGCGATAAACAAATACAGACCGGAAGTTAACTTGGGTCCAGGCACGTGCACCCTATGAAACCTTCTATAAATGAGGCAAAACAAAATCTTACGCCACTCACCACTGTAACTTTCACTAGTGTTTTTCATAGTGAGAGTACTGTTGTCATTTGAAATCAAATATTCTGTGTTTTCTGCAAGATCCTTGTTATTCAGTTTCCATTTTATTAGTCCCTTTGCTAAGTCTGGCTGTATACAGTTTAGGTCAACCTTTTGCAGAGGATATAACTGTTCTGTTGTGAAGTCTCTTTGATCTGTAAATAACCAAAACCAACATCAATAAAAACCCAAATAATAAACATATTTGATTTGATGAAACGAAAAAAAATTGTGAAGATTAGGCACCGCTTTGAGCAAAAGCATCTTCAACTAAAATTATTCCTAGTGCCCCTAGAGAGTCAGAAAGCTGCGTGTTTGCTGCTCCAAAATCAAGGCTGCTGGATGTTGCACTTATTGTGTAGTCTCCTATAACACTACCAGGCCTAT
Source organism: Enteromius fasciolatus (assembly GCA_032361145.1). Taxonomy (NCBI): domain Eukaryota; kingdom Metazoa; phylum Chordata; class Actinopteri; order Cypriniformes; family Cyprinidae; genus Enteromius; species Enteromius fasciolatus. The sequence continues at coordinate 2,162,272 of JAUMHR010000030.1, forward strand.
GGAATGAAACACAAACCACACTAATGTGAAAGCATGTATTAACAATGTACTTGTTTGAAAAAGTGCTTAATAATTGGGAATGCTGGGTGAAAAAACTGAAAAGGAAAATGGTAGATCATACCTGAATCTAGAGAATTTTGCAGAACCAGTTATGTAGCCAGTTAGTTTATTAGAATAACATTCATTAATCTGGAAAAAAAAGGATAATATTATTTCCCAATAATAAAAATTAAATAAAGTGATTGTGTGTATTAATACATGTTACATGTGAGGATATTATACTCTAGACAGTATATTTTGGACCATTTCTTACTGTCAGCGGGATGATAGGTAAAAACAAATACCAAAATAAATGTATGATATAAAAAGTAATATAAAATGATTAGTTACAGTCCATGATTGTAACTGGTAAGTGATGCACTGAAACAGTCATCTCCATGCTTTATTGTCTCCTTGCAAACTCTGAAACAATCTATCTAACACTGTTTGGGAGGCAGACACACACATCTAGATTAAAGACAGATCTCTTTAACCTGGCTTACACACAGCACACTAATAAGCTTCTATTAATCAAATCCGTTAAAGGATTGTTAGGTTGCATTAATTAGATCAGCCAGAGTTGGAAACACTCCCCATAACACACAATGTGCACTGTATTCTCGAATTGATACTGTTCAGTGCTTTGACACAATATGTATTGTTAAAAATGCTAATATATAATAAATATAATATAATATGCTAATAAAAAACCCCCGCTATAATAAAGGTGACTGATTGATTTTCTATTGTAAATAAAACACTGCTGTTAACCAATCATTAATCAAGGACTGTAAAATAACCATTTTATAAATCGTATCCAACGAAATAAACATTTAATTTTTCATAAAGAAATGACACAAATAATACATTTCATTAAAAATGAAGAACAGAATACTCACTGTTGATTGAATTTTTCCAGATAAATCTTTATATGTCATGCTATCAGGGTTGGTAAGACTGACATCAAAAATCTGATTTATTGTCATTGACATTCCAATTACTGTAAAAAGGTGCACATTTATGCACAATGTATTAACAGGTTAATGCAATAATCCTCATCTCTGATCATAAAACAATAAAAAAACAATGCACACTACCCACCACCACCCCCTTGACTAAAACTAAGATGATCCTGATTCCTTGTTCTTTTGTGCAGTCTTTAAAGCAACACAGTCTTACTCCAACTCGTCACATTTTGACGCTTGCTCAAGACCCTTTTGTGTCACATTTTGAAGCTTAAGGTACCCCTTTTCAGTCACTTTGACGTGAAGGATCCTCCGTTGTTTTCAGTTGTTTGCCTTAATGTAATGGTTTGTGTGTATATATAAATTTATTATATAATTTTTTACTTTTATTGGAGCACCAAACCCAACACCTAACCTAAACATAAGTTACCCCCCTCTGAACATTATAAATCACAGGTATTTATTGCACAAACTAATCATAAACAACAATATAATACATACATTACAAACAAGTTGTGTCACATTCCAAGTCTTCTGAAGTCATACAAAGTCTTTATGCGAAGAAGAGTGTAAAGCACAAGGTTTTAATCACTAAAAATGATCCCGCTCCATTAACGTGGCATGCATTTCATTCAGAAAATAGGATTCCTGTAGCAGCATTTTTTTTTTAATCGACTGCATCAGTGCACAGAAGACTTAGACAGCGACTGTGTCTATTCCGCTCATAAATCAATTGTTTTGCCTCAAAAGACTTGGAATATTAATATTTTTCAAATAAATTATGATAGTATCTGTCCGCTATATCTTGTGTTTTATTGAGAGATGGTAGGTTTAGGGGCAGGGGTTTAAATTATGTGCTCATAAATGTGTAAATAATCTAATTAAAATAAAACTTTAATATTGAAAAATCACACCCCTACATATATGCAATAATGCCAATGTTTTTACCCAATCTATCTTTCCATAAAAAAAGTGACTAAAAAGGGGTTTCTTGAGCTTCAAAAAGTGACGCAAAAGGGTTTTGACCAAGCGTGAGACTGTGTTGATTAAAAATTTACAATACCTGTCAATGCTGTTATTGAATTAGAATTATTAGCACAACAGCAATATGAATATCATTTTATCCTGCATGAAATTTTTTTTATGTGTATACCTGCTGGTGCTGGTGTTGTTCTTGTTGTTAGTGGTAGTGGTGGTGGTGGTGCTGATGATGTTGATGTTGATGTTGATGTTGATGTTGATGTTGATGTTGGTGTTGATGTTGGTGTTGGTGTTGGTGTTGATGTTGGTGTTGATGTTGGTGTTGATGCTGTTGTTGTTGTTGCTGGTTGTGGTACTGTTGTAATCAAAAAACATTTACAAGACATGGTTTGAAACTTATATCATATGCTAAAATCGGCATGAAGAATATTTGTAAACTCCCAACTGAGTTGGTGCAATGAGAGTTTGACCACAGAAGTCTAATATCTTAAAACATTCATTCACATCTTTATTACAGGACTAGATGAGGAAGACTGATGAATAAAAAAAAAGTATAAAAACATGACTGCTGACAAGATTAAAATGTCCAGGCAATGTCAGTAAAGCATCCATAAAGCATGGCAGCTTTAAATCATGCATGACAAATAGAAACTGATTGTTCAGAATTTGAAAAATCAAGATTATTTTTGCAGTCCAGAGTGTATGTATGTGCAAATAGAGCCAGCTTCTACATGCTCACCGTAGCATGGGTTGCTGGTGCTGACTGCTTCACTGCTATTTGTTTCAGTAAATCCACTCAAGCAGGAACAGCTGTAACTCCCAACTGAGTTTGTGCAATAAGAGTTTGGACCACAGACCTCTGATGTCTTAAGACATTCATCCACATCTTTATTACAGAAAGGAAAATATAGGTAAAAATAGATAGCATAAAAATGATTGTCAGACATATATGGTATACATATATTTATGCTTATGCTTTTTGTGATTACATTTATAATAACATGCATGAACAAAACTTTAAAGTTTTTTCAAATATATGATGTACCTGTGCATGTGTTATTGATGCTGATGGAGAGACTTGAGATAGCTGCAGTGAATCCATCCAGACATGAACAATTGTAACTTCCAATTTTATTTGTGCAGGTGGCATTTGGACCACAAACAGATGGACTGAACATACATTCATTTATATCTGAAAATAACTCATTTTAGAACAATATCTCAATATTTAAATAGTATTGTAATTCTAGAAAAAAAACATTAATTTAAAATTTAACAACATCTAAAAATCATGATAATGCAAATAAATGAATCATACCTATGCACGGGTTACTGCTATTAATGGTTTCATTCATCTTTGAAACATTATATCCTTCCCAACAGGAGCATGAATAGCTTCTGTTGTAATTGGAACAGTCAGCATTCGGCCCACACACCAATGAGGAGTTGAGACATTTATCATTATCTGAAATAAAACAAATGATAAAAATATGCCGGATATTAAAATGTCCAGTCTGACAGCATCCCTTAAGCACATCAGCTGTGAAGTATGTAGTACAAATAAAAAACGACTCTTCAGAAATATAGCGGCCAGTTTTAAATATTTAGGTTATTATTGAAGATAAGCATGTTACAGGCTAGATGTTCTACATGCTCACTATTGCATGGGTTGCTGGTGCTGACTGCTTCACTGCTATTTGTTTCAGTAAATCCACTCAAGCAGGAACAGCTGTAACTCCCAACTGAGTTTGTGCAGTACGAGTTTGGACCACAGACCTCTGATGTCTTAAGACATTCATCCACATCTTTATTACAGAAAGAAATAACAATAGTTTACATACAAAATGATTGTCAGAGTCATACATATATTTATCCTTTTGCTTTTTGTAACAAGCATGATCAAAATGTTTTAAAAAAAATATGTGAATATAAAATGTACCTGTGCATGTGTTATTGATGCTGATGGAAAGACTTGAGTATGTTGCAGAGAATCCATCCAGACATGAACAATTGTAACTTCCAATTACATTTGTGCAGTTGGCATTTGGACCACAAACAGATGGACTGAACATACATTCATTTATATCTGAAAAGAAAATAACACATTTAAGAACAATATTTAAATAATTTTGTAATTTTAGAACAAAAATGTAATTAGAAAATATAACAACATCTAAAAATCATGATAATGCAAAAAAATGAATCACACCTATGCACGGGTTACTGCTATTAATAGTTTCATTCATCTTTGAAACATTATATCCTTCCCAACAGGAGCATGAATAGCTTCCGTTGTAATTGGAACAGTCAGCATTCGGCCCACACACCAATGAGGAGTTGAGACATTTATCATTATCTGAAATAAAACAAATGATAAAAATATGGCTGTTGAGAATATTAAAATGTCCAGTCTGACAGCATCCATAAAGCACATCAGCTTTTAATCATGTAGGACAAATGTCATTCATCCACACCTTTATTACAAGAAGATATATAAAAGAGTTTGCAGAAAATCTGACAGTCAGGGTCATACAATTATATTTATTAATTATTTAAATATATGTTTAATAAGGGGCACCAGCAAAACTCAAGGTTTTACAAATATTTGAATATAGAATGTACCTCTACATGTGTTATTTATACTGATAAGGAGACTTGAGTTTGTTGCAGTGAATCCATCCAGACATGAACAATTGTAATTTCCCAGCTGATTTGCACAGGTGGAATTTGGACCACATACAGATGGACTGAACAGACATTCATTGATATCTGGAAAGTGAAAAACGCATTTCAGAACAAAACGAAAAAAAAATATTTAAAATATATAGTTTAGTAAGGACATGATTAATGTAGATGATAAACAGGGAACTTTTTTGAGCAAAGTTGGCGTTAATGGTCAAGACACAGGGCCCGCAAATGAAATAAAGTAGCCAAATGTTACCCATTTTCAGTGGGAAAGTGCCCAAGGAACAATGTTCATGAAATGTTTACCAAAATTGCTCAAAAAGTTGCCCTGTATATCATTGGTCTAAGACTATTCTAACTACAACATCCTCAACATAACAAAATGTGCAAATTCAGTGAATCACCTTTCTGGCAAAGAGAACCATCTAAAGGGAGAGCTTGAATACATCCACAAGTGCCTCCCACAATGACATCACACACCTGATAGGCCCCGCAGGTGTCACTGGGCCAAACATGATTCTGCTCACACTGGCACTCATACTCTGTTCCATTTAACCCACACACTGTAATAGTAATCATAAGGTAAGACAAAACATTTATATTATTGGTTAATACAAACTTAATATTTGACATATTCCAAAAGAACGCCTCGGTTACGTATTGTAACCCTCGTTCCCTGAAGAAGGTAACGGAGATGTCACGTCGGTGACCGACGAATAGGAATTTTGCTTCGAGAGGGCAAATCTACTCTGCGTGTATAGAAACACGCCAATGAAATTTGGCGCACACTGATTAATATCCAGCTGCACCTAATCGCACCGCGAGTATAAGTAGGTCAGCGGATTAACCGTTCATTAGTTTTTCGCTTAGGAGCCAAGCCGGTGATGCGGCCCCCTAGAGACGGTACAGATCCAATTGCGACGGGACGTGACGTATTTGTGGACCCAGAGATAGAGAAAACTGCTCCTTCTGGTGAGATTTAGAATTTTTTACCCGGCCCTCTACCGGGGGAGGGAGAGGTGAGCTCACCAGCTGCCGAAGAACAGTACCTTCTATCCCTGGGTCACCCATCCATAAGCCTCCTGCCCTTCTGCCTGCCGGGACCTGGACCAGGGCTCCTCGACATGGCCAATGTAAGAGCTGCTGCTTCACTGGCGGCGGAGGAGCAGGAGAGGCAGCGGGGGCCCCGTCCTCGGCGACGAGTAGGCTAAGGCTGTGCCAGCGGGGCCTGGGTGGAAGCAGCAGGAGAACAAGCTGGGCGAAAGTCTCCACCGTGTCACCAAAGATGGTCATACTACCGCAAGCGGAACATGACTTATCCAAGAATGGCGTCTTAACGTGCTCGAGGCCCAGGCACGTTAGACAGCGCTCATGAACGTCCGAAACGGCTGCACCCAAGAACGCACTAGTGGTGTGACATCCTGAAAAGGACGCGTCTTTATAAAGGCGTACCACCCGTCAGCCTGTCTCTTTAGGCTTAGCTCTTTTAGTAAGGCTGAAGTGTAGAGGGGAGATGGAAAGTCGGTACACAAAAGCTGATAGTGCAACGCGATTGTGTCCGCCACTCAACTGGAACCACCGCCGCTGAAACCGCTTCAACACCAGCCCTCTCCGTCATGGTGAGTAGAAAGCGTGCACCAATTTTCATTGGCGTGTTTCTATACACGCAGAGTAGATTTGCCATCTCGAAGCGAGATTCCTATTCGTCGGCCACCGACGTGACTCGGAGTAACCGACTGAAAGGGAACCAGTTTATTAGAATCTTGAATCACTTCATTTTTGTAATAATGTCTGTTATCAGTGCATTACTCTGTCAGTTAAGCCTACTTTTTTAAATCTTAAATCTTCCACTAAAAATCCTAATTGCAACAACACATAACACATAAAAATGTAGAACTATTTTATATTTCAATATTTTACTTACTTGTTAGTCAACAAAATGTTAGATCAACAAAATCCTTCTGTCTAACTAGGACATCAGGTGCTCAATGTTGCGATTAACCAATCAGACTCAAATATTCCAGATATCCGCGTAATTAAGTTTAACATTTCTTTAGAAGATGTTTCATGTTACACCTGACATGAATGTAAAATTAGGTTCTTACCGGTAGTCATGTCGATATCTGTGATGTTTATGTTGTTCAGAGAAAAAGGCAGATTGGTGCTTGTGACAAGATTTCGTAAATAGTCCACCAGGAACAAGTCAGGCAAACTTACTTCAATTTCAGTCTCATACTCATACACAAACTTAGAAAGTGGCTCTGCAAACAGTAACAAACAGTAATGGTTTGAGCAGAACAACTGCTGCAATTTCATTCCTCCAATGTTAAAAACGTTTTTAATGCACAATAACCAGGCTAGGCATATAAACAGGAAATATCGCTTTGCATTAGTCTGACCTTCACAGAACTGTCCGTCGGTTGGAAGAGCATTGATACATGTGCATGAACTATCTGTGATTACATCACAGACCTCGTATGAGTGACACGTGTCATTCGGCCAAACAAACAGATCCTCACATTTACACTGATACTGGGTTTCATTCAGAGAACACACTGAAAAACAGAGGAAGAGTAGAATGATTAACACATATGTAGTATATATAAAAGTGATGTGTGTGTGCGCGTGATGTTTTGACAGGCTCACCTGTTGAGATGTTGAAAGCTGTAATTTCAACACCATTGTCCACTTGAAATGGAAGGGTGACAGAATTCGCAGAAGATCTGATTTTGCTGATCGATACCGTTTCAGATGCATTCACTTCAATGACTATGATGTATTCGACTGGATCTATATGTGAAAACACAATGTGATATCAATAGCCATGAGTGCAAGAGTAGGTAGGCCTTTACTTTTCAAACCAAACATCAAGCCACTCTCTCAAAACAATAAGACTATTAATTAAAATAATTTGTTTATTTTCCTACATATACCATAAAACTTTCATTTGTATTAGAGTGGAAGTTTAAACTGTGAACCAGACCTGCACTTCTTCGTCTTATATGATGCACTGGCTCATCTGTGTAGCTAAACTGGAATGATATAGTAAAGTAAATAAATAAACAATTAAATTAATAATTCACACTAAATGAATGTTGCTAATTCCACAAGTATTTATTCAATAATTATTTACATATATTTGTTTATCACATGACAACAGTTTTTGCAGTCAGTGCTGCATACTGTATCTTACATATAATAAACATTTAAAATAATCTTTGATTAGGTATCATTTTAAAAGACAGGAATGTTCATCATCCCATTTCATATTTGTGTTGAAATTTACAAAGTACATTTTAGTAGAATTTACAAAAACAATCTTTAGTTACCTCGAAGTCCACACTTATTCCTGAAAAATCAAGAGTTTCCACAACACACACATGGATCAGCAGGACAGCCATGATGATTCTTACTGAAAAGGGCCAAAAATGTGTACTCATTATTTATTTAAAATGGGTATCATATCAATGTAAAATATCCTTGTTGTAAACATTAAATGAAAGAAAAAACACCTTAAAACTGGTGCTGTACAGCCAGTAGGTGGTATACTTGAGCAGCCTTATGGCTCTTTCACACGGGACGCGGCAAGCGGTGGAATCGCAGCGGCGCTGTCGCTTTTTCTCAAACTGGAAGCGTTTTTTAGTTGAGGCGGTGCTGGCCTCGGGGCGAACGTTACCATAATTACAAATAACAAATCACATTTGTATTGATTCTCAACGGCTCTGGTATTCCCTAAATAAGTAAAATGTAATGTGAGTTTTGTTTTGGTGTTATTTGCTATTTATAATTTTTTTCTGGGAGAGTCTATTAGCGTCTCTCCGAGAGACAATTATTTTCCATAACCAACTCATACACTCATGCTGTTTTTATTATTATTAATATTGTTAGTAGTAGTAGTTGTATTGATATCGCTGAAATTTTGATGGAGCACACATTTAAGTACATGTTTTTAATAGACATAAATCAAATAGTACAGCTTTTCAACCCTCCTCCTGATCTCTGTAAAATGTTACATGATTGGTGGTTAATGATTTATTCTCTGATTGGTTGAATCAACGCGGCTGCCGCTCACTACAAACCCCCCCGCGTTTTGCCGCTTGTCACATGTGTTTCATTGAAAATTAACTAGACACTTGCGACTGCCGCGTCCCATGTGAAAGGGCCTTTAACCCTCTGGAGTCCAGGGTGATTTTGGGGCCCTTAAGATGTTTTGACATGCTCTGATATTTGTGCTTTTTTCAGCTATTTATAACATATTATTGACCAACCTGTATTTTTCTTGTAATCAGCACAAACGGTTCTACAAACGGTTCTAGACCCTTTACTGATTCGATTGATGTATTGCTCTTATCTGTACGATCAAAACTCAGTGTGTAATTTAAGTTCTTATTGGCGTCATCAGGAGAAAACACCTCAGCCCGCATATATGTGGGCGCGGACCTCAGGGGGTTAATGACACTTAAATTCTACACTTCCTGAAAAAAAGTACAAAGCTCTCAAGAAAAAGGTTTTACCTTTTAGTAGCTGAATTTGATATATTAGTACCTTGTGAAAGGGTACCACGCCTCAGTAAATGTTTTGCACCTATTTTATGAGAGTGTAGCTTCTGGACCTAATAGCCTAATAGGCTTTGGAGGCTCCAGTCCCTGCCCTTTTTCAAAAGCCCAAATATTAAAGCCCAAGTGCCATCTACAGGCCTATTATGTGAAGTATAGGCTGGCGAAATGGTGATGTGAAAGGACTTTATTGTATTACAGTTTTTGAGAATTGTACACCATTATGAAAGTGTCTTATGCTAATATTGTAAAATACTTTTTCAATTTCAAAAAAATGCTTTTACAGTGCCTTGCGAAAGTATTCATACCCCTTAATTATAATAATTAATAATCATTTTATGTTGCTTTCTTATGTTAAATTGCTTTAAATTACTTTTACCCCATGTCATTCTAGAATCCATACACCATTCTGACAAAGCAAAAACACAATGGTCACAACTTTGTAAATTTAATTCTGAATCTGCTGTGTAATCAGTCCAAACAAGAAGCAATCAGACATCAACATCAACCAGGAAGCTCAAAAAGCACATGCAAACACACAACGCCAGCCCCATGAATGAAGCAAGCGCTGGTAGGGATGCCGTGGGTGTGGCCAAAGATGCAGTGTCTCGTTCCCTCAAGGAACTAGGGTTACCTACGTGACCCAGAGACGTTCCTTTTCAGGAACTCAATACTGCGTCGAAACGCTATGTGAACGCAATACCCACGCTTCCAAACCCACAAGTCCCCGCGTAGTGTAGGAACAGCACAACTAAGGCATGAGAACAACTGAGCCTCGGGTAGTTGGAAGGTCAAGCCCGTAGAACCTGACAAAGGTCAGCGGGGAAGACCAACCCGCTGCTATGCAGATGTCCAGAATCGAGACACCTGCTAAGAAGGCCTTTGAGGCCGCCACACCTCTAGTCGAATGAGCTCTGACTCCCATCGGCAAGGGGAGGTCAGCAGACACATAAGACGTGGAGATAGCATCCACGATCCACCTGCTAAGAGTCTGTCTGGAAGCAGGCAGACCCCTGCAAGGAGGGCCGAAGCAGTCCAGCACCTGGTCCGACCTTCTCTACTGAGCAGTCCTGCAAATGTTCCTGGACACAGACAGTGCAGTCTTTCCTGGTCTGTCTCCTGAAAGGAAGGAGGGCAGAAAACCTGAAGAATGACCGGCTGCAGCGGTACTAAAGGGACCTTGGGGACATATCCCGCTCAAGGGAAAAGAAAAACTTTCGCCAGACCGGGCGCAAAGTCTACACAAGAAGGGGCCACTGACAAGGCCTGTAAGTGCCCCACTCTCTTGAATGACGCGAGCGCCAACAAGACAGTCCTGATGGCGAGGAGCCGGTCAGAGGCGTGCTCCAATGGCTCAAATGGAGCCCGTCAGAGAGAGTCGAGTACCACTGCCAAATCCCATGTCGGAACTCGGGACTGAACTAGAGGCCTCAGCCTAAGTACACCACGGAGAAAACGAACCACCAAATGGTTTCTACCTACTGAATGACCATCCAGAGGGGAGTGGAAAGTCGAAATAGCCGCGTAAGATGCTCTGACCGGTCTTGCCCGGCGTGGGAAGGCAAAACAGGTGGACCTCTCACGACCAAGAGCATGCAATATAACAATAAATGCTGAGCTGAAAAACCTCAGGATAGTAAACAAACCCCTCCTAAATCTAGCCCACTTTTACAATCCAACCCCCTTCCTTGAGCCATCATCCCTTGTAGTCACAGCTGCTCCTTAAGAAAAAGGTCTTCCAGCAAAAACCATACATTGTATGTCAT
>JAUMHR010000030.1:2217285-2247413 GCA_032361145.1 Enteromius fasciolatus
GGAGAACATATAATACATCATTGAAATTAGTTTGTCCTTTGACTGCTGGAATGGGTTATGAAATGTAACCCTCAGTGATGTTTGTTTACTTACATCAAACTTGTCCTGAGGAAGCCACTGCATCTTGAGAAAGTTTAATTGCTCAGCGCTGCTCAATTTGCCAAAAAGCGCTGTGGTTTTTGCTTATGTGCTTTTCGGGACTGCATGAACAGAAGCCATTGTCTCTGAGTCAAGTTTTTTTTTTTTTTTTTTTCCATTGAAGTCTTCACATCCGAGAGTTGCCTTGAGGGATCTTAAAGGATATGGTTGGTGACGTCCATTATATGGTTTACGATTCTAGGTTGTCTTAAAGGGAAAAAGACTATAGGACTCTCGATCAAACTTGATACCTGTCTCCCTTCCGTTCTGTCCTTGTCAATACACTAACCCAACGGCTGTCTAAACGCATCTTCCTGTCACCTGGCTCCTGTCCTGTCCTTGGCCTCCTCTAATACCTGTCCTTTGCAAACTAAAGTGACATATGACCTGTTTGCTTGCAGTAGCACAGAGCTGCCAGAGTAGCGTCAGCTGCAATGTGGTGCTCACCGACTCCCAGGGCTCTTTTACCTCCCCCTGCTACCCCAATGACTACCCACCCAGTCAGGCCTGCAAGTGGACCATACAGGCCCCGTCCGGCTTTATAGTGCAGATCACCTTCCTAGATTTTGAGCTCGAGGAAGCACAAGGCTGCATCTATGACCGCATCGTCATCAGCACTGGCACGAGCGATGCCAAATTTTGCGGCTTAACACCCAATGGACTAACTCTCAACTCCAGTGGCAATGTAATGGAGATTTCCTTTAACTCAGACTTTAGTGTCCAAAAGAAAGGCTTCCATATCAGTTACAAGCAAGGTATGTTTATTGCATGGCGAGCTCTTCACAGCATGTTTGTAAAGATTTATGATTTATTTTAAGGAATAATTTAATTGATTCATATTATTTAATAATGTATAATTTGTTTTTTTATCCTCTTACGGTTTATTGGATGCCATTATTTATGATTTGTGGCTTAAAAAAACAAACAAGCGTGACCGCAAAGGCATTGTTTGATACAGTGAATAAATATCAGACATCATAGACGGCAGTATTATCAAGATTATGTTGCTGAACTCTATCTCTTCATTTCATATCACAACTGCTCAAATCATGTTGCTTTGCCATTCATGCTATCAATATCATCTCATTGAGTTCTTCTGACCACAGTCACAATCATTTAACTTACTGAGTTATTTATTCAGCACTTCTCTCATCCTGTCAAAAAGAGATTTCATCCTGCAAAGTATTTTAATCAATGTTTTTTGAATGGTTTTCAGAAAAAAATATTAATTCATTCATTTAATTTTAAGGCTAGTTTTTAGATTATATTTGAATGGCTTGGCTATTTAAATTAATTGCTGAGAACATTCTGGTAATGTAAGGTAAAGTTTAAAACAATACATGTCTAACTCTGAGGTGAAAACAATCAACTAAAAAACTGTTTTCTTTTGTTAGTTTGGGAAGTAGCACAGGATTTATTTTGAGTTGTAATTTTCTTTCTGAAAAAAATTCCTAGATGTAGGCTCATTATCAGGCAACAAGGGTGCCTGTGTAAATTGACAGACACAGTTCTGTTCAAGAAATAAGAACCTACAAAAAATAACCTTTATTATGAAGTCAGGTAGGTGTGAAGGTACCCATTAGTACCCAGTGACTTACAGATTTAGAAACTGTATTTTCTATTACCTTCCCAGTGAAACAGGTTGGAAATGAAACACCTTTGAGATCAAGTTCATTAGTGTTTAGTGTTCAGCAAACCCGTTTCTTGTTCTGTGATCAATAGCGTCAGATGTCTGGTTATGTCAAAAAGCATCATGAATACAGAGTGCAGGGATCTAATAGCACTGGAGGTGTATTTTTCCATTCTAAATTGCTTGTGGTTTTTATAGTGAGACGGCCAACAGACACAAACTTCCGCCAATTTAAATGAAATGTGTCAGCAAATCTGACTTAAAAGAGGTGTTTTAACATGAGCAAAGAAATATGATTGTCCGGTTTGGAAGAAGTTTAATAAACTTGTCTTGGATTGATTACTTAATGTAATGTTTTCAGACATTAATGTTTCTCTTCTTTTCTTATGTCTGTATAATGAATCAGTTACTTTATATTAGCCGACTCTCGTCTGAATTTAGTCTGTGTTGTCCTGTTTAACCAATTTGGAGATCATCAAGAGGTCTGAATGAACCATTTTCTATTCCACAGTAACTAAGTGCTTGCATTTGTGTCATATTTTTCGATCTAATGTTTTTCACTCTTGCAGTGGTGGTGACACTGAGGAGCCAGAAGGTCACAATGCCAAAAAGCAGCAAGAATGCTCTGAGAGTGTCCAACTCAGTCTCCATTCCAGTTCTCACTGCATTCACTGTGTGCTTTGAGATCGCCCGCACGGCCCAGAAAACTACAGAGACCATTTTTACCTTGTCTGATGCTGGTGGCACATCCATTTTGGCCTTTGAGAAGACAGAAAGAGGCATGGAGCTGTACATCGGCAGTTCCTACTGCTCAGTAAACGACATGCTCAACAGCTCAGACATCACATCCAGCATGATGACCATCTGCTTCACATGGACCAAGTCCACCGGCCTTGTGGCAGTGTACTTTGGAGGCCGCTATAAATCCAAAACATGTGCAATCTCTCAGGTTTACACCTTGCCGGGTGGGGGAATCCTTCAGCTTGCAGGAAAAGGGTCAAGCTCGGTCAGTGTGGATGATCAGAATTTGGACGGCTTCATGTACAATTTCCGATTGTGGGATTACGCCATGTCCAAGTCCGAGCTGTCTGTTCTCACCTGTGATGTCGTGGGAAACATCATTGACTGGGATCATCGCTTCTGGACTATTCCAGGCAGTTACTTGCAGACCGACAGCACTCTCAGCTGCAGTGAGTATATGGTTTCAGTTCTGTTGTGCAGACCGCTGGTTTATGATAAACTAATAAATGGGAGAGATTCACACAATTTGGTTTTGACCACTAGTACCATTTTCTCATGGAGTATGAGATAAAGTATCAAATAAAATTTCAAATAAAAATTATTTCAATTTATTTATATGTTAAATTATAGCTTTGAGTTCTTATATAATATATTTTGTTACATATTTAAGTAGATACAATTTTTGGGGGGCTGATAAATCCAAAATCTATTTCCTGATGATCACAAAGATGCATTAAAAACATATTCAGAGGTCATTGTATAACATTGGAAATGCACTGAAATGCAAGGTGAAAATGCAATACAGCTAAAGGGTATCCAAATACTTTGCCGATACAAACAGATGTTAATGCAAAGTTTAAAGAGACCAATTTTTTGTGCACGTTCTGATAAACTAAAGATGGAGAAGGGTTTTTGAGAACCAATTCTTATCCTGCTACCTAAGACAGTTTTTTTTAAAGTCCTTCAAATGCCCTCCAGCTCTCAGTGTAGAGGAATGAGCTTTGGGTGGAATAGAGGAAAAGTAGGCATGACTCACATGCATAACAAGACTCACCAGGGACTGCTTTCTTCCACTTAGTTAGGTTCCTGAAACTCTAGATGCCCAGCACATCTTGGGTCAGCAGCCCATGGAAAAAAGTGTTGCTTTAAACTATTGCGCTTCAGATCAAAAGCTTTGACTCACTCAGTAACGTTTTGTGCTCTAAAAGACAGATAAAGCCATGCCTCCTGTGTGAACATTTGGTCTGTGTTAGTCTTGGAAGTTGCGTTGGAATTATATTCTCCGGATAACCAGTTAAATCGCCTGTATAGATCCCTGTTAAAGGTGTTTCCTTGTCACGAGGACATAAGAACAGAGAGAGTACTGGGCTATAAAGCTCTGAAAATGATTCTGTTTTAGACAGTTTCTTCTTTGCAAATGTTTTTATTAATATGAAAATAGTTGAAAAGTTTAAATGAGAATATACACTATAGTGTCTTATTTGATTTGTCTTCATTTTGCTTTGCTTTGTGTCCATCTTGGGCATCACAAATGAGCTTTTTTAACTAGTGCATAATCCCAAATTTTTCTGTTTAGCCTGCAAAGTCATTTTTTGTAGTAAAACGTATTTAAAAAAGCCTTGACTGATCACCATCTTGCTAATCACACATTTCACAAAAGTAACACTTCAATAGAGCAGAATTAATTTTTCATACTTTTTTTACATTTATTTGAGAATCAATATCAAAAACATTTAAACTTTTTGACTCAAGGTTTTATTTTGTTGTTGAATCCAAAATTTTCAATTTGGACTCCCACTGTTTGTCTGTATAGACCGCGATTTATGTTTTACAAAAGCTTTTTAATTATCTGTCCATTTCAAAGCATGAAATTCCTTTTATGCATACATAATCCTCCCATTCCGATGGCTAACTTGAATTGATTTAAATGCTTATGCTAACTAGTTTGTTAAAGCAACTAATTTCTCATCTTCTTTTGCAGTCTGTTTCCCACATTGCATTCACTTAACAGCTTCAACTAGTGGTGAGTGTACTGTCTGCTAACATGCCTAATATGTGCATAATTGCTTGCTTCGATCTGTGAAGGTCATGCATGACATGTACACAATATCATTTATAGATGCTTTTTGCACAGAGTATAGTGAATTTTCTGTAAAATGTATTTTCTGAACTAGTGCTCATGTTCTTACTGACAGACATTTTGAAAGCTGATGTTTATTGAAGTACTCACATCACATTTCATTTTGAACCAGTATAAATTTGCTTTTTAACAACACAAAATGGTCATTTTCAATATGCCACTGGTTGCTGTCTTTATTTGCTCTATTAATGGAAGCTGAATAGAAACTGATGCTTCAAGCTTCATAAAGAATGCAAAAGCATCATAAGAAATATCAGCACATCTAGAGTCAGTATATCAGCTTTGAGAATTTAAGTTATTATTCAATTAAAATGTTCTATTCTAGTTGTTATCTATTTGAACATGAGAACCAGATCTGTCAGTTTCTAAAATAATAATTTAGCATAATATAGTGTAAATGATCACATGATAAACTGTGAAGATATAATTCCCTCATGAATTATAGTATGTCTTTATAACATTTTAATGGTGCCTTTTTTATTTTGGATAATATTTTTAGAAATGTACCTTTTCGGTACTCTTCTAAAGAAAGCCATACAGGTTTGGGACCCCTTTAAAAAATGTTTTTGTTCCATTCATTCATTCATTGAGAATTTTTGCCATTTTAGCACATTTTTGCTAGCAATGTTTTTTTTGACCTTGACAGGAACATTGCAAGACCCCCTTAGCCCTCTGCAGACAGTTAGACGCTGGAACCTATGACACATAACTATTTCCTTTGCTCAGTTACAACCAGCTGTGCTTGTGATGTTGGCGTAAAGTCAAGAGGCCCATGAAGCTGAGCCTGGAGCAAAACTAATGCTGTCACTAATAAGCATGCTTTTAAAACGCTACCCACCCCTGTCTTTCCATTGGCTACTCATGTGGTTCCCTCTCATCCTTTGACAAGACCAGTGGGAGACGGCGATCCCACCTTGCATGGAAACGCAGCAGAGGTGCCTGTCCTTAGAACAGCTGAGTTTTTTTCCCCCTCAATCTGCCATTTACCACTGAGCTTCAGGATGATCAGAGACTCTGCTCTATAACACTAGGCAGTTTTCACAATGTGGCGTCTCCGTTTAGATTTTAAAGAGCTCTTAAAGTTACCCTACTACTTCATGTTTTTCCTGTGATGTACAATGGATTAGTTTCTCAGTGTAGATTGACACCTGAGTTAAATGATCTTTTTCACTAACGACTTGTGTTCAGAGTTTAAGTCAGAGTTACACTATATGTCAAAATAACCAGCTTTTGATGAAACCAATATCATTTTGGTTTAATCCTTTAGCCATTAAGACTCTTAAAAGTTGGTAAATATCAAACAGATCTGGGAAAACCTTTAAAAACATGGTCAGTGCAAAAGGTTTATTGACAAGACTTTTGGTCAGCTTGCAAGTTCAGGTTTTGCTAGATTTGGTGTCTTCATGCGTTCAAACATGTTGTTTATGCACAGCTTGAGCTTTATTTCAGCGGATGAATTGGAAAGATTTGAAAAGCAAAAGAAGATGCAATTTGGTATTTCACACATCCCTAATGGATTTGTGTTGAGAAAAGGTGGCATTCTTGGGCCTCGATCAAACCAACCCGCAGAACATTTCTGTCATTCAACTGTGGCAAATTATTAAATTCCACCTTTGAGTCGCTGATGTTCAAGTTTCAGTGTGGATATTTTGAGGTCACATTCTATTGTCAAAGCCAAGAGGAGTGCTGGGAAATATATAACACTTTTTACGATCCAAAACTTGTCCTAAGGTAAACGAGAGTACAGTACAGTGCTTTGGGAAGTCTTGAATCATTTTATTGTGCAGCATTTAGATTTTATAGTTATTATTTGAATATAATTTGTTTTCTCAATGTAAACATGAGCTATTCTCATGCTGCCTTTTTATTTAGTTTCGCTTCAGAACTGTTTATTTTTCAAACATTTCATTTGTTTTAAATTTTCATTTTGAAATCTTTCTTAGGCACTGCCATAGCAACTCTTTCCCCGGGAACCACAGGTTGTGCTTCTCCTGGACTTGGCTGCCCAGGTAGGAAGAAATATGCTAATTATAACTGTTCATGCTGAGAACACTTCTGAAAACATGCTTTCCTTAATAATTAGTTTACCCCTTATAAACAAATATTGTCTCATCAAAGTCTTTACCTTTTTGCCATTTTTGACTTTGCTGATTAACATTCCTTTGTCTCTTAATTTCGTTGCTAGTTTTAACATGAAGGAGTTAAAAATACAAGTGCAACCTTACTTAGTACTTGCGTAAGCATGATAAAAAAAGACAGCTTGCCTTCTACTCGTTAAGACACCCCTGAACTGAGGTTGGTGGCCAGTAAACGTCTATCATCATGTGGGAGCCATGAGAATCCTCAGGCCTCCTGTCCTTAGTAATAGCCATTAAAGGTCATTGTCCCATGCTTCTTTCCCACTGGTCTACTGAAATTTCATTACATAATATTCATTCCCATGAAGTACAAAAATGGCATATTCTTGCCTGGAGATTTGACAATCTTTCAATAAAGTTATTCTTCATGGTTTGAGAAATAAACTTTGATTAACGTCACTCGTCACTGAACTGTTATTGTCATCAATGTATCATATTTGCAGAAGCATCCTATCATGGAGCTAAATCTTTGCACAGAAATCCATATAACTGTTTATAGAATCGTGGGTAACTTCATTGATTTCTTTTAATTATTTCACATTCAACCGGCTGTCATATCTGAGGAAAAAAACAGTTGAAAAGGATGAACTGAGTGTATTTCTGAGGATACACAAGGTAGAATTTGACCTATTGGGTGTTTATAGAAAATGAAAAACCATTAGAACTACCAAGAAAACATTTCACTTTTCATTCACATTGCCCATGTTTTAGAATACGTCATGTTTCTCATTTTTTTTCTCCATATTCATCTCACGCTATGCTTATAGTGCACAACTGTTCATTTGCTCCACAAGTTGTTCTTGCATTTTGTTTTTTTATTCTAACCTCCATTTAATGCCAGTGTGCCTTTCTTCATCCCTGCCACCAGCAACATTAACCGTTACCACCACATCCATTGCCACCACTAACATGATTCCTACTAATGCAACAACCCATGGTAAGCATTCACATCTGCCTTCTCAACATTTTATGCCTGTGTTCCTTTTGTTTCATGAGGGTAGTGTATTTTGCATAATGCAGAACAGGTGGTGGTCAACTCATTTGGAGAACGTTGTTATTAGCTGCGAAAGTAATGTTGCATTAAAAAAAAAGAAATGTTGTTTTATTAATGCATTTAGATTTGTTTTGTTTGGGGGTTTTTTAATGCTCAGAAGTAGATTCGAAAAAATGTTGCTTTATGGTTACTTCCTATGGTGAGTTGGTTGAATCACAGCACTCTATTAATAATATCCCTAATTATTTTATTTTATTTATTTAAATCATGTAGGATTGTTTTTAAGTAAACAAGTCTAAAATGGTAATTTCTGTCATAACATTGCAGTAGTTCATTCAGTAGGCAGTATTAATTCTTATTTTTTTCAGTTGCACTTTATTTTGATAGTCCACTTTAGACATTACACTATAGATAGATGTCAAACACATGTCAACTAATTGTCATTAATTCACAACTACATGTCTACTAACTCTCAGTAGACTTCTAGGGTAGGTGTAAGGTTAATAGCATAAGTTGAGATATACAGTCTGTATGTTTTATGTTGTGTAACCATCAAAATATAGCGTTGGGAGTTATTAAAGAGTCTACTAATACACTAATGACTTCTAGTTGGTAAAGTTACTTACTGTTAGTAGAATGTCTGAAGAAACTCTAAAGTGTTACCTTTTTTCCTCTGCATCATTTAATGTAGCAACAATGTAGTTCATTGTCTAAATTTGAATAGATCCCAAATGATCAGTTTGTGCAGTTCACTGTATATAACTGTGGATAGTTTCCCCAAACAAGAAGAAATGTGTCATCATTTATCCATCCTTGAGGTGTTTCAATGATGACATAAAATGTATTTGTTATACAGTATGCCATCTTTTTCTTCATTGGTATATTCCAAGTCAAATATATATCTCTCTAAAATAATGTTATGAAGCAGATAACCCAGTAGATGCTAATTTGACAATTTTGGATGCATGTCAGTAGAGCTCATTGTCTCTGTATTTTCTTCATCAGCTCTTACTACTACTCTTTCATACACATCTACTTCTAGCATGCCTCTAACCACAACTTCTGGTAAGCACATATCTAGGTTTCCTACTGTTTTATATTCTGTTTAATGAGGTATGATAAATGCCCTCCCTAATACATGTGCGTTCTGCTTTGTACCAATGCTAGCTCTACTCACACCAACTACTAGCGCTAAAACAACAACTACTAATGGTAAGCTAACAATTACAGAGTAAAACATTTAGCGGTTAATATACATGTACCTGGATACTGTTTCATATCACCTTACTAACCAATCCTATAACATGTCTGTGCCATCATTAGCACCAACTACAACACCTTTAATCCAATCTAACCCGCCACCCGCCAACCCTGGTAAGACATCACTTCTACAAAAGATGTATTTTCAAATGCCAATTTTATTAGCTAAATTACTCAGTATTGTCTAGATCCTTTTACATCTATTTGATTCTATGTTTCCAATACCTGATTATTTTAACAGATTTGCGTTTATTTGATTTACTGTTAGGCTAGATATATGCAAAATGTTTGTGCACTTAATGTGCTGCATAGTTAAACATTGTTTTGGCAGATACTGTACCTTGAATTAACAAAAATGGCCAATAAACAGAAAAATTTGCATGGCAGTATATGGACCCTTGTCTTATGTCTTCATGCATAGCTTTACTCTATGTGTGTTCATTTATCTAAACCATTCATCAGTCATTTAATCCATTCATTCGTCTGCAGCTGCTGCTACTAACTCACCTCTGTCCAACCGCAAAACCAATGGTAAGCCAAACATGTTATCTCAGGTCATAAATGGCTTGCTTGTGCTTACCAGGTGATGTCACCGCTAAACTTTTTCATTTGTATGGGCACAATGGGAACTGCTAGCTTGTTTAAATGGGTACGGGAATTTAAACATTGGTTAATTGCTCTGTCATTTTCTGGGTGCATATGAAAGGCCTCATATCTATTTTTACGCATGTTTTGTATACTTATCGAATATTAGAATGTTCAGAATTGTATGAATAAACAACATTCTAACTCTAATTTGGCAAATGTGTGTTGTGATTAGCTCATTTTTTTCTTTTTATTTGGAATTCTACCTCTTGTATGTATTTGTCAGAATCTTGAAATCTTTTTATGTTTTTTTTTCTTGAAACACCTACCTTTACTCTTCTCTTTCACTGCATATTCTTAAGTTACCTAAATGTGTTCAACTAAAACCTTTCCTGGCAGCCAACCAACAGTTCTTTACAATTCTCTTGCTTTTAGCAAAGCTACATTTCAAAATTAACTACCTTTCTTATTCTTTTACTTTGTGCATAGCACTCTGTACTATAATCTATTTTATTATCAATGGCTTATTTATGATGTCAGTAATACTTTTCTCTTGTTTATTCTGCACTAACATTAGCATTGCTTTCCGGACACATTTCCTGAAACTGTGTTTTAGATTTTTTCTGATTTCTTCACAGTCACCAGAAATATCTTAATGACTGGATTATATTTGTGCTTTATTTCAAAGCGTCATTTTGCTAACCTCTATTTTGTTTATTTAGAATGTTTTTTTTTTCCAGGTTGGTTTTCCAGTATATTGTTCTGTTGTATGATGCACTGTAAATCTACAAAGATAAATAATAGCCTGCTCTGACCTCTTCATTTTTTTATATCTGCAAAAGATAAATAATAGCCTGCTTTGACCTCTTCATTTTTTTATATCTGCAAAAGATAAATAATAGCCTGCTTTGACCTCTTCATTTTCTACCAAATCCGGGATCCTCTGCTTAATAATTGAGCTGGAGCAGAAAAAGAGAGGGCTGCATTTTTGTGGTCACTACTGCGGTTTACTCCTCGTGCTGAGACACCATCCACTAGCTCTCCCCCTGCTAGGCCTCTTGTTGCTCCTGCTCCCCGGGGCCCCAAAACATCACTCGGCTTCATCTCCACACCCCTCATCTGGCCCGTGAGGAAGAAAGTTGAGGCTGCCGTCACTCGACCACACAAACGTCCCGCCATCCATCTGACCAAGCCGCCTGTTCAACCGACAATAAGCATGACAAATGAATCCCACTTGCCGAAAACATCCACAATGGCCCCCGTTGCCAAGAAAACAGACTCTACAAGTATGCAGCCAGCCTATTCCCAGGTGAAGACTTCGTGGCAATCAGACACTTACAATCAGAGTGAAGATTTTGAGTCTTTCCAGGTGCCATCACACAGTAATCGTAAGAACAAGCCACTAGCTCCCCAACTGGTCCTGAGCGATAGTGACAAGAACAGCACAGAGATACTTGAGTATCCATCTGGTTTTGGCCCAGAGGCATTTTTTTACGACATTGACTTGGATGATGATGTCTTCAGCCTATTCGACTTTGATTCCACCTACTCTCTGGATGAAGGGTTGGCCACTGCCATCCCCCATAATATGTCTTTTTTAGAGGTAGAAAGTGTACCTACTGTCAACACCACGACTTTTGGACCTGTGAGACAGGCTGTTAGCAAACAGGAACATTTACACAGTCAGTCAGACCTTAGTTTACCCTGGGCTATGTCAGAGCTGGCACAGGTCTCAGAGCGGCAGGAGACAGGCGGCAGCTGGACACTTAGCCCATCTCCCACCATGTCTCCGGCAGGAACAGGTGTGCAAATGATCCAGCTTGAGCTCAAGAGTCTCTCTGACCAAACACCAGCATGGCCAGAGCGGTCGCCCACACAACTTGTGGATATAAAGCTAACAAGCACTGTGCCTAGGGGCCTCTCAGAGGCAACTGCCATCCAGGATACCTTTAAAGATGCGCAACATCATGACCAGGTGGGAACTTTAACAGTGGGTTATGTAAGGACAAGCTTTAGAGAACCTGAGTACGGTCTTACTGATACCTCCCCTTCCTATTTTTCATTAACCTCCCAAAAGAGCTCTTTCAACAATCTCCCTGATCAAACTATTTTACTCATAGAGCCTTTGGCAACCAGCCCTCTCGTTCCACAAGGCAGATATTCCCTCACAACAGAGACACTTGTTATCTCCTCTCTCGCTGCTTCTTCTCATCGTGTCGAGCCAGTGTCTGGACTGCTTATAGATTCAACCCGCAGTACAGCCACTCTTATTGAGCCCCTTTATTCGATGCCTACTGCAGGGGTTCAAAGTGACTCCTTAATGACAGAGGCCATCAGACCGAGTCTGTTTTCTTCTTCGCCTCACACTGATGTTTTCCCATCTCTGACATCTGGCTCAGCCCAAAGTCTCTTTATCTCTGATGCCAAAAACAATGCTGACCTGGTTTTACCCTCAATGAACAATCAATTCATCCTCTCTGAAAACCCACAAGCTGTTGATTCCAGCCAATTCCCAGCTCACAGTCCTCTCACTGCGTATCAAGGCATCACGAGTGGCATTTCTATGTCAATAGCGGGCAGCCGGTCCAAATTAGATTCACCTCTGGCGCTGGAGCCGTCGCATGTAAACAGATTGCCAGAGACCCTTTTCAGAGGCTTAAGCAGGCAAGGCGCTGTTAATCCTTCAGAGGTTGATCTGAGGGACTTGTCACATATGTCTCATATTTCTGTCAGCGCAAGTTCGGAATTACCATATGATTCTTTGGTGGGCGTGATAGATGAATGGAGAGGTGCTCAGTCTTCACCCCTTAATTCAGATACCCAAATGAAAGTGGAAAAGACAGATGTGTCGCCCACATTCAGTTCGCCCTCCCAGAACATTTTTGACTTCAGCTCAGAACATGGCATGGTCACGTCAGCATGGTCAGACTACTTTAAAGCCAATTTAGAGAGTTCCCAAATTTCATCAACTGAAATATTTCCTTCGATTTTGTTCAATTTGATAAGTAAGAGTGCACCAGATGAGACCTCACCTTATGAAACCAAGTTCAGGTATCAGTCAGAGATAATGGACATTTCTAACTTCATAGAGCTTGGCAATGTCCTTCCTTCTCAGTCTAAAGGAGAGGTTTATCATGATGGATTTGTTATTTCTGGTGCTTATGGTCGAGTAAGTCCAACCCACAAATACATTGAAGCCACATCTACCACAAGGCTTCTCAACACAACATCTCTAAATGCCAACGTGACCACTGTGAGCCATTCAAACACTATTCAAGACTATGAATTGCTTAGAACAGTTACACACACATTTGAATCAATTTCAGCTAACGTGGTGCACACTCACGCACCTTTGCAAATGACTATGACTGGTGCAGATCTGTCATCTCAGACCCCGCCAGACCCTGCTTTTCATCTGTTTTCCACCTTTACAAGCAGCACGCCATCAGAACTTGCCTCCGTTCCAGCCCTCCAACCCTCCAAATCAATGGCTATCTCAAACAGCCAAAGTGAAGACCTGCTGGATACTAAACATGTTCACTCCTCAACAACAAAGCGGCCATTTTGGGCCAAGAATGAATCAGCAAACCCCTCCAGTCACAGCCACAATGCGCTCGTTGTTCAACCCGCCACCACAGATAGCGAGATGCATCCGTCTCTAGCTATTGATGGTCAGTCTTTTGTTCGCACAAATGGCACGGTCGACACCCCAACCAACGGAGTCAGCGCAGGTTTTGGATTTGTGCATACTAGCGCCACTAACGGGACCACTACAGATCCTCATGAACTGGCCCTATGTCCATGTAAAGCTCCCTTTCATATTACATGTCTGTGTGGATTTTCAACCGGGAACAGTATGTTTTCCAATAACAATCTAGACCTTAGAGATATAGCTTCTTTTATTGCTGAATCTTGACTTTCTGAGCAGGTGATCTTAGAATGATGGTTCTTCAATTTGTGGGGAAAATCAATCTTCTTGGTGTGCAAATTAAAAAACAAATTGATTCCATGTGATTTACTAGAAGTAGTAAGATATTAACAATAGCCACTTCTGACAATCATTGAGTTTCAGCACTCTTCATGTACTGGCTGTTACTCGCTCACTCAAATAGAGTGCATAGGTTTCTTATAATTATCCAGATTTGTATCATTCTTCCTTCTTAGGAGACTGCTTTGTTTAATTATTTATTTTACATTGATTTGTTCAGCTTTACTTTTAATCATTTTCACTGTGATGATTTTGAGGGACTACCTGGGATGCAGAGTGAAAATACAGTGTTATCTAAGAAAGCTCTTTCATATTTAGAATTTGTGGAAATCATTTTTTACATTTTATTATATAAGGAGTCTCCTAAGAAAGTCTTGGCATGGTGTAGTTATGCATTATAAAGTAGTCCAGCACTAACAACTCAAGATACATGAGAGCCATCTTGTGATAGAAGTGGAGCATAGCAGTAGATCTTAAAACCAGGGTATTTTTACTGGCAGATCTTCTATACTGAATTCATTTTTACAGCACGTTGGATCAGTTTGATTTAGAAGAGAATACATGTATTGAGAATACATTTGTTTCAGAATTACAAATGACTAAGATATATATTTTATTACTATTACATATCTACTGCTATGCAACACAAAATGAAGTGAATTAAGCCAAGTGAGTTTTGATTGATAACTAAAATGTGCCATATTCTCCTTTCACAGAGGATATTTTCTACAGAATATCCCTAGTGGTTCTTGATAAGCAAGCAGACACCCCAGACAGGGATGCTAAGGCAATGATAACTCAATGGGTACATTTATATTCTTTAATTTATATATTTGTTTTAATGCACTGTTTAATGGATCTTAGGATAATTGATCATTTTATTAATTTTAATTTTTTTTCGGAACAAGTTATAGGTTACTAATTCAATTCTGTGGTTTTTACAGCTCAATCAAACTTTTCAAAACTGGATCTACAGAGTTTATGTTGATAGTGTCAGGTAGGATTCTTTAACTTGCAATTGTAATTAAACATCTCTTTATTTTATTCAATGAAGATTCACAATCTTACTCTCATCTCTTTTTCAGTCTCCAACCTAACACTGTTCTCTCAAGGGCCACGAGTATAAGGTAAAACTACTGTTAGGATTTTGTGTGATTTTTCTAGTAACTATGCACAAATGTGTTGTTTTTAATTATAAATTCCACGTGAATAAATTTTGGTTTTGTTTTCATTATTTTTTATGTCCTCTTTGATGTTATTTGTTTCATTGTTCTCAGACAAACCTACATGGCCCTGCTGGTGTATAAAAATACCACTGATGCAACTCTGGCAGAAGCAGAGATTGAAAACATATTGAGAAGTGCCCCTCCAATTGGAATTGACTTGATATTGGATGGTGTGATTGTGAAATTAATGGGTATGTCCAATATTGTTCAATTTCAGTAGCCCTACACCTGCAAAATGGCCAAAGACAAAGCATTCATATCAATTCTTTCTAATTATTGTGATCTCCTTTTAAAATTAGATTTGGTGCTGTTCTTTAAAAAATCGTACATTTTAGTTTTCAAAGCCATAATGTGATTTTAAAGGATTATTCATGCCTTAAGAGTAAATCATTTCAATGAGTAGTCAGTGCGCATTTTAAGGAAGGACGGAAATTTTCAGAAGTATGGCTTTTCTTTAAAGCCAAATTTATAAGTGAATCCTTTTAACTGTGTATGTTTTACCTCAGAAAACTGCCAGGCCGAGGAGTTCCCATTCCACTACAGATGGCCAGAGAGCAGACCCACTGTCACCCAGTATGTCCCCTGTTTCCCTTACAAAGAGCAAAACGCATCCAGGACTTGGTGAGTTAATGCTGATAGCTTCTGATCTAGATGCAACTGGGAATGAATTACTAATTAAAGCACTTACAGCCAGTAATGTTTTCCCAGGTGTGTTAGGAAAATCAATGTAATATTTTGTGTTTGCTTTCCCACTCTTTAGTATGATAAGCCAGTATAATTATACATCATATTGGGCCCTCCCGGACCGTGGAAACTGCACTAATATAACAAGCATTTCAGTTTCACAAGGTACATTCTGATCCACATTGCACACATTGCTCTAAAGTCGAAACCAAATGCAATCAATTCTTATTTTGAATTCGCCAGAGAATGCTATGGAAGTGGCTGTGCAGCTCGCTGACATCTCCAATAATGAGCTCTCTAAGGAGGAGGTGACACAGGTTGTCTTCAAGGTGAAAGAGCTTGTGAACATAGCCAAAATCAACGCCACCCTGGCCAGCACTGTGGTCACTATCATCTCCAATGTCATGATCAGCTCAGAGGCCGCTCAAAAGGAATCTTCAGAAACGTATGTGATTACATTAAACTAAATATCTTGGCTAAACATCAAATGCCTTGCTGTCATCTGCGCTTAGCACCTTTTAGTGAACAGTTCTTAAAAGAATGTTTTCTTAGCGTGATTTTAATATAATCTAAAGAACCTTTTTTCCACTATTTGTCGAATTAATGAAAGTAAAGGTTCTTCGTGGAACCAATAATGCCAATAAATGACCTTTATTTTTAAGAGTGTGGCATCATTTTAACAAATGGCTATATGTGGTTCAATATTACATTCTAATCATTGCATATTATGAACAAAGCATGATGTTTTTTACACTGTATTGGCTGAATGTTTCAGAAATATCTGTATCTTATCTATCTAAATGTGTTTAGCTTCAGCGGAGGGTCTTCTTGTACTGCCTGGGTGTTTTTTAATCTCATCTGAGCCTTTTGTTTTTGTATCGACATTATCAGAGCTCTCAAAGCAGTGGATAAACTGGTGCAGAAAATTGAGTTTGATGGACCCTCACTGACCCTCACATCTAAATATCTGGCTGTTGGAGTTTCTGCTCTCAACATCAGCAATTTTAATGGGACCACTTTCAGTGCATTTATAGACACAAACACAACGGACCCTCAGGTAAATGTCCATCAAAAAAGTCTTTTGATGTGACATTTGACATGTCTTTGTACAAGAGTGTGTGTTTTTGAAGCTTGAAGCTATTTCTGGTTATGCATGTATATTTGAACATGTCCTGCATACAAAATTTGCTTAAGACTTCCTCAGGAAGGTTGGCCAAACATTTTAGCTGTATTTTTGGCTGCCCAAACATTTTAGCAGTGAAGTTTTAAAGTAATATTTAGCAATTAAACAGTGTAATGAGAGGTGACGTGTATGGACCATGCCAAGAGGTTGCACCCATTGATTAAGAGCCAACATTTCCTGGAAAGTTGTGGGAGGAAAGAGCAACATTGTACAGTTTGAGTGTGACTCAGACAATGACACATTTCTCTCTTCTCTGGGCACGAGTGTCAGAAAGTATATTTTTGCAAGTATTTAAGTGGATTTTCTGTATTTTTAGCATACTCAAGTTTAAATTGTTGTATTTTTTGCCATTTCGTATGCTTATAATTAAAGTTCAACTTAATTATAGATTTTTTTTGGAGAATATTTACAGAATAAAAAATACAAATTATAAATTATACTACCAACAATTAAATCATCACCTGAAGGCCCTGTTTCAGAGCAATCTTAATAATTATTATATCTCCAATAGTGCATTATTGGTTATTCAACCCGAGCCTGCTTGGTTTCATTACCACTTTATTCTGGTAGATGGCGCAGTAACCTCTTCAAATGCAGTTATGCACATAAAGCTCTTATACCCCTAATGCACACACATTATCATATAATATAAGTAACTTTTTCTCCACAGATTGATTTTGAGTCAGAACCCCAGAATGCTTTGGCTGTGGTCACTCTACCTCCGACACTACTGCAGAACTTGAGTAACTCACAAAGAGTGTCTAGAATTCACTTCATGTTCTTCAGCAAGACAGGACTTTTTCAGGTGAGAACGAACCATTATATATTTTTATCGAAATAAAGTATTCTATTTTAAAATATGGCTTTATTTAAAGGACTGAAGAACAATATGATATTGACAATTCTCATTGATATTTCTATTAATAGCACTTTGGATCATTCATGGTACGGTAATGAATCTCTGGACGTTTTCTCTGTGCTGTGTAAACCGCTAACCTGATTTTGCCAAGTGCAAGATATCCCTGGGTCAACATCTTTGTTGATCCTGGGACAACATTGTGATTTAAAAAATCTGATTTGAAAAAACAGTTTACAGTTTTTGTGAAGTTTAGGCTTACAATCAGTGTTTGGTGCTTGTACGTTAGTCAGTCATCTATCATTTCCTCTGATTTTAGGCATTACTCATGGGTTTAGGTGTAGAGATATGGTCAAGACTATATTTTTGCATTGAAATGTTGTTCCAGGGTCAACAAAAAATGTTTGGCAAATGTGGCAAAATCAGGGTGTGCCTGACTAAACTAACCTTTCAGAATAAACTGTAAATTTGGATTTAAACAGTAACAATCTCTACCATTCAAACTTGTTTGGGGCCTGTAAGATTACAATTTTTTTATATATATATATTTATTTATTTATTAAGCAAGAATGTGTTAAATTGTTTAGCCTTTTGCATTTTTACAAAACAGTGGGATTTTAAATAAATGCTGTTCTTTTAAAATGTGTCATTTATAGAATAGAAAAAAGTGTATCAGTTTCTTAAGCACCTAAACAGTATATATTATGCTTATTTCTGAAATATCATGTGACCCTGAACACTGCTGAAAATTCAGCTTTGCCTTTACAGAAATTAATGACATTTTAAAATGTATTCAAATAGTAAACAGTTTTTTTTTATTGTTATAATGTTTCACTATATTTCTGTTTTTATTTAAAAAAAAATTATTCCTAAACATGTGAACTGTATGTCCTGAAATTTAATTGATGTGATCTAATGATTTAATGTATGTATCTAATGATGTGTTTCTTATTCCTTGAATATATCTTTGGTCACTTACTAATAGCTAACAAAAGTGATATGTTCCGTCCATTGAGGGATATGTTTCTGGCTCTCCCTAAAACTAAGATTAGTTTCGTGTTTTCACAGGATCGGCAAAGTAATGGCATGTCTTTGAACAGCTACGTGGTGGCTAGCAGTGTTGGCAACTTCACAATCAAAAACCTGCAGGATCCTGTCAAAATTGAGATTGCCCATCTGGAGTACCAGGTATTCAGCGTTTTTGCCTGATTAAAAATGTAATGTATTACCAGATTTGATCAATTGTATGCTTTTGGTAATATATTTTTTTGAATGATTACCGTAGCCTTTCATTTTATTAGTTTAACCTTGCCGTCAACAAGGTTTCAAAGCAGTCATTTTCTTCCAAAATATAATTTGTCAAAGCTAACTGGAACAAAGATGTCTAACACGTCTTTATGTTTCTATTTGTCCCCCAGAGAGACCCTAAGCCTCTTTGTGTGTTTTGGGATTTCAGCCTCCAAAATGAGGGTAAAATAAATGATTTATTTGGCCACTGTTTAAGCATTAAAACAGTCTCATAAGAGGCTGTACAGTATACAATATTCATATAATATCCATTTGTCTCCATTGGATCGCACAGGGGGCTGGAGCAGTGAAGGTTGCGAGGTCAGTCCGGAGTCCAACAGCAACAGGACCGTCTGCTTGTGTAATCACCTCACACACTTTGGCATTCTAATGGTGAGATTTGTGGGATTGGCAACAAAATGAACCAACAGAGCGGTTTCATGTATTAAGCCAATATAGCAAACTGAAGCAACGTTGATGCGTTATATATGTCATCAAGAGTGGCTAACCGTCCCTGAAACAGACAGGGCCAAATAGCTAATTAAGAGTGTAATGTGGAATTGCTTTACTGTATATTACACATCCTTATCTATGACCTGGTTTTTCATATTTTAAGAATTATCACTTACAATAAAACAGTAATGAGACTCTTTCATATCTGTGTGTCATTATTGATTACCCTCTTTTCTCTTGTAGGATATCTCTGGAGCTTCTGCGCAGATAGATGAGAAGAACAACAGGGTTCTCACCTTCATTACTTACATTGGCTGTGGCATTTCAGCCATTTTTTCTGCAGCAACACTGCTCACGTACATCGCTTTTGAGTGAGTGTCCTTCAGCATCTGACTAGAGAAGAAAAATAGTCCATCTTTGATCTATGCCTCTTCGTAATGGAAAAAAGTTACAGCTAGTTACGTTTTCTTACTCACGTTTTTAAACATGTTTTAATGACAGATTGTGAAATAATCTAAAATGTATTTTAAATTGCATCAAATATTTCTGAATATTGCTGTTTTACTATTTTTGAACAGAGAAATGCAGTGAGCTGGTTTTCTTTAAAAAAGATGAAAGAATTGTACAAATCCCAAGCTTCAGAACGATAGTGTGAATGGCTAAAGGTGCAATGGAATTGGAAAGACTCATTATTTTCTTTTATGTGAATCTATAGGAAGCTGCGGCGAGACTATCCTTCTAAGATCCTGATGAATCTCAGCACATCACTGCTCTTCCTTAACATGGTGTTTCTTCTGGATGGCTGGTTGGCCTCATATGACATTGAGGGATTGTGTGTGACAGTGGCTGTTTTTCTGCATTTTTTCCTTCTCACTTCTTTCACCTGGATGGGCTTAGAGTCCATCCACATGTACATTGCCCTGGTCAAGGTCTTTAACACCTACATACGGCGATACATCCTCAAGTTTTGCCTGGTGGGATGGGGTATGTGCTACAGTTTTTCATTTTGATATCCAGTTGACTTTTTTGTGTCCAGTGTTCAATATAGTATAGAATCACTCTGAAAAAGTGTTGAATATGATGGTAAGAAGATCTGCCTGTGTTTTCAGGTGTGCCTGCTTCAATTGTTGGCATTGTGTTGGCTGTGGGCAAAAATTCTTATGGTAAAAACTATTATGGAAAAGGAGAGAATGGACAGGGCACAGAATTGTAAGTTTGGTTGAAGAACCGTTATTTGAGAAAGAAATACCCTTTTTTAGTTCCTTGTTCTCATTCTGTTGGTTTTCCTGGTTTTTCTTCCTGTAGCTGTTGGATTCATAGTCCAGTGGTATTCTATGTGACATGCGTGGGCTACTTTTCCATGATTTTCCTGATGAATGTTGCCATGTTCATCGTGGTCATGATCCAGATCTGCGGGCGGAACGGCAAGCGCAGCAACCGAACACTTCGAGAGGAGATCTTGCGTAACCTGCGCAGTGTAGTCAGCCTCACTTTCTTGCTGGGCATGACCTGGGGCTTTGCTTTTTTTGCCTGGGGTCCAGTCAGCCTGGCCTTCATGTACCTCTTCTCCATTTTCAACTCCCTACAAGGTTGGTTTGTATCATAACATTTTAACTATCCTGTACATCAAAATACTCCATGGAATTAGTTGATGCTGGTCATGCTATCTTTCATGTTTTTCAAGTATTTTACCTATGAATGCTTACGTCAAAAGTGAATTTTGTTGGCATTGAAATACCTGCATTTATTTATGCAGGTATTTTATTTATTTATTTTAAAATTTATGTATTTTATTTTTTTTTACTTTTTATAATAAAATTTAAACGTTAATACATTTTAATGTCCCAATTGTGCGTTTAGAGTTTACCTTAAAAAGTTGCCCCACACTTTGCCGAAACCCGGGATCGAACCAGGGACCTTTAGATCTTCAGTCTAACGCTCTCCCAACTGAGCTATTTCGGCCAGTAGGAGGCTTGTTGAGTTATGGTGTAGTTCTGTATGCGATCCGGTAGAGGTCGCTTTGATATTGTTGGTTGCTTGAGGACACGACGACTCGATTGAAAATAGCTTTTGGGATTGTAATCAGGAAAGATTAACTGCAATTCGTTTTTTTGGCTTTTTTTCAACAGGATTATTCATATTTGTCTTCCACTGTGCCTTGAAAGAAAATGTGCAGAAGCAATGGAGGAGGTACTTGTGCTGTGGAAAGTTCCGTTTGGCAGATAACTCAGGTAAATTTAGTTAACTATTATTACTGATATTTGAAATGTATTTTGTGTTTCTGGGATTTTTTGGTCAACTACTATGTGTCAGAAAACAATACAGAGGTAGAATCACATATTAAGTCACATTGCATTAAGTAGCCTTATGCCTAAAGTTAATTTAATTCAAATTAGTTTGAATTCTGGAGAATTACTTCTGTTAAACAAGGGCATGCATGCTTATACTTTTTTATTTTTGCTTCATTTTTTTTTTATATCATTTCTTTTTCATAGACATAGCGGACTGTGCTGTGACTACATCTTTAGGTGCTGAATTCCCAAGACTTTAGTTGTACTCAGAATGTGTGTTTCAGTAAAGCCCGGCTTTTGATACTTTTTTTGCCTCAAGTATCACATAACTATTGTTAATAAAATTTAGAACCATGAGAGGCCTTAACTGGGCTTTACTTGCAGTTAAATCTGATAAAATTGGATGTGAAGTAACATTTTTTTCAAATGCCACTCCCATACAACTTTCTTATAGTCTTGTATTTAAGATGGAAACTTCCATGCATGAATAACATTTAACAATATTTTGCAGACTGGAGCAAGACTGCCACTAATAATACCAAGAAAGTGAGTTCTGATAACCTGGGAAAATCCCTCTCCTCCAGTTCGTTTGGCTCTACTACAGCCAACTGGACGTCTAAAGCCAAAGCCACACTAAACCCCTTTTCCAGGCACAGTAATACAGGTAAGCATAAAAGTAATGATGTGAATTGCATAGGCCGCAGTTGTTAGTTTACATAACCCTTTGATGCATGAACTATTACAATAAAACACAAGTAAACAAAAAAGTCATTTATACATAGGTCAACTCAACCCAAGTATGCTCCTAAAAATGCCCAGTATGATGAACAAAAATATTTTTATTACTACGTATTTTTTACTGAGCACCAATTGTGAAGTCAAATTATTTTAAAAAGATTTTTACTTTTAATTCAAATAAAAGCTACGGATATTGAAATTTAACCTCAAACTTTTGATCAGTAGTGTATATGAATGAATAAAAAACCTTAACAAACACCGTGCATCAAAGGATTCAGATTAAACCCAAAAATAGAGCTTTCGTTAGCGTTTTCTGAGTAATGTATTGCTTTGATGTGTAATGCTTGACTATTTTAAGTAAGGATATTACCCTTCATGCCTTGTGTTATGTTGTGCTTTGCTCTACTGTGTTACTTTTTGTGTGACTGTACGTCTGGACTCAGTGGTGCTGTGTCTGTATTTATGTTTGTGGTATAGATAGTACCCTGCAATAATGCCATGGAGAGACTTCCTGAGGTAAAACCACGCAAGCCAGCTCGAGTTCACACTCCTTTCCTCTATTCATGTGATCAGCTTCCCCTTTTGGGATAGACTGAATTCAATCCAGCAGTAATACCTAGTCTAACTCATTCCTAACACATAAATGCTCCCATTTGACCCTTAATATGACATTACATTTTTGGAAACATTACGATCTGTTGTGATGTTTTACGGTGGAATAGTTGCCTGTTGGATTGAATCCAAGTTGTGGAGTGACATTCAAGAACTAGAAAGAACACTACTGCTGGTTGTCATTGTCAGTTAAATAGCAAATAAAGTTGCTAGTATAGTGGTGCAATACCAGGAAACACTTCAACCCGAATAAATGTGTATAAATAGGTTATAGACTTGACTCCCACCCAGTCTTTCAATAGACATTGACAAGCTTTAGTGTCTTTTAGGAGTTTTGAATGTCATTTGCACTCTGTTTGAGACTAATGTTTCTCATGGTGGGCTGTTTTTACTTGTCTCCTTTGTTTTGTTCTTTGTTCATTTGCCAGTGTTAATGTTCCCACAGGAGAAAATACCCAGCTTGCACTGCAGACACTACATGTTTAAAACCAATACACAGTAAACACTTCATCCACACAGCAGGATCACTCTACATGCTGGTCATGCAGAGGATAGATTAAACACACTTGACACTAATAATGCACTTAACATCAGAGATTCTTGATTTTGTGATTGTGAAATACTGAGACGTTTAGGATTTAGGAGTAGTAGGCTTGCATATTTGCTGAGATGAAGGGAATACTGTGCTGTACAATTGTGTAACTGATCTAAAACTACAAAATCTCTTTCTTACTGCCACCTACTGGCGGGTTCAGTCATATTTTGTAAATACAATCAAACAAACGCACAAATATCAATGGGAAGGTTCATTTCTGTCTTTTTTTTTTTAAGTAAGACCACTAGTGCTCCTGAGTCCTTAAGAATGTAATATTAAAAACTAACTGTATACGTTTTTGCAATGTGTAAACTATTAAATATAGCTAATCTACAAATCTTGCAGTACTGTACTTGTACAAGAAATGTTTTTAGCTAAGCAGACCAGTTGGAGACACAATCATTCTTTTGTTTTTGTTTTTTTTTTTGTAATGTTTTGTTCATTTTATAATGAAATCATTCTTTAATTTTACTAAGCAGTCTTTTTTTAATTAAACACAGGAGGTCATTAATGATGCTTACATTATAACGGGCAAATTCACATACACGACAGATTTTTAATTTGGCCGGAATTGCAGGTGCTTGTCTTATATACAAGAAAATAATAAATAAGTTGTAAGTAAATGTAATTTTAGATTATAAAGTGTCCCGAAAAGTCACCCAATGTATTTAATCCATCCAATAATGTATTTAATTAAATTTTCCAAATCCAATAACAGAAGAAATGTATGTTCTTGACCAATTATAACTTACATTATTAATATATTTTAATATATACAAATATATTAAATGTATTAATATTTACAGTAGTAATATTTACTCTTATACTGAGACCTTTGTAAATATTATCATCACATTTTGACTCTTCTGGTACGGAACACAAGTCTCTTAATAGGGAATAATATGCTGTTCAATTTATTGCACGTTAAAAAGCAATCACTGCACACAAAAATAAATAAATAAAATAGTGGCTATTGAGGGGGACTGAAGGTGCATGTGTGCGTTGGAATGTTTTGCCTAAGAATGCACAAAGGCATGGAAATTCAACAGAATGGCATGAACAAATAATGACTCACCCCTTTTACAGTTGAGTGAATTGGACACTAATATGATCAAAGCACTGAGAAAACAGTCCTGTTTCTTTTAAAGCAGCTAATGTTGTATGTTAAAAAAAAAATAGTATAAATTGGGTGCCATTTGTCATCATCACCTTGTATGCAAGTGTATAGATATTTGGCATCAGTACTTGTAGGATGTTCCCTCTGTTCTCAATCAACCACTGTGGCATATTTGCAGGTAAAAGTTTCTCCAATCAAAGCAGTCCCAAATGCAGCCCTTCTGACGGAGAGGCTTCCTCGTCCATCCTCCCCGTCCACCAGGTCCTGGACAAGGTAAAGGGCTACTGCTCCGTGCGCTCGGACAACTTCTACAAAAACATTATCATGTCAGACAGCTTTAGCAACAGCACTAAATTCTAGCGAGAGGAGGCTGAGCCGGAGCTGCGTTCTGTCCCACAGACTTACCCTGTCTGTAAAGACTGCGCTACATATTGAGTTAACCCATCAAGCCTTTCCATCCTCCACGAGTTGAGTAAAGAAACACGTAACCCTGTAGAGAGGGCAAGCTATGAAAGTGTGGAATTGACAAACTGTGATATTCAGCTTATACTGACTATGTGATCTGTAAATATTCATAATATATTTTGCTATTTGTGCTTTTTCTAATTTCGGTTTTGCATACTTTTTTTGCACATGGTTTTTGTTTTTGTATATATATATAAATGCAAATATGCTTGCTGCAGCAGAAGAAAATGGGACCAATTTACAACCAAAGACTGGCTGGCAAACACGAGGAGTACTAGTTAGTTCCTTGAGTTTGGGACTGAAAGAACAAGCACGGTTGGAGCTCGTATTTTCATGCTTGTGAATTTTGCCTTGACTCAGCTTTCTTTACCTTACCTGCGTTTTCAATGTAAATTAGTGAACCTTTAATACTTCTATTTTGTCATTATTTAAATGCTCTCTATTTTAGTCTTCACATGATCTACTACTGATTAACATGTTACAAAAACTGTTAGGTTTTTTGTTTTACAGCGTGTTCATTGTTCAGTTGTTTCAGTGCATGCAGTTTCATATAACTGCCCTGATAAAAGGGCAGGACATCGAGATCAGATCTTTGCCATTTGACGATAGAATGGAAAACAACAGCTATACGCCAAATCTAAAACATGCAAATCTTCCTATTGCTGTCGTTTAATGACTTGACTTGGTATTTATTTTGAAATGCTTTTAAGAGATTTCTATGCAAAGGAAATGCTTACAGAGGGCTGTTCAGTTTGCTCTGGTCATCAGTGTAGATCATCATTGTATAGCGGTTATGGATGCTTTATGAAAATGTGACATCCTGCATATTAAATGCACTTAAAACAGATCTTGTCATTTTTGAGTAGTAACCGTTTCTGCTTATGGTGAAAAATCGGAAAAACATGTGATCTCTTAGAAATGTTATGTCTGCATTCCACCAAACAATGTTTTATTACTCACAGTCCCATGACGTTTCCAAACCACTAGGGCCTTTGTTCATCTTCAGAAAACAAATTAAGGTTTTTTGATGAAATCCAAGAGCTTTCTGACCCTACATAGAAAGCAAAGCAACTACCACATCCAAGGTCCAGGAAGATAGTAGGGACATCTAAAATAGTCCATGCGACATTAATTTTATAAAGCTATGAATACTTCTTTGTGCACAAAAAAAAAACAAAAATAATCATTCAACAATTTCTTCGACATACATGTTGTGCTGCTGACACAGACGCCCATGTTTTGAAGAACCCAGATGAACAGTGCATCATTTTTGGTTGCATGCAAAAAGTATTCTCGTAGCTTCATGAAAGGGTTGAACCACCGAAGTCACATGGACTACTTTATCAATGTCCTTTCTGGGCCATAAGTTCTTTTTTGCTGAAAAATCATTGTTTTGGCCCCAGACGGCTAAACATGGTAGCTGTTTTGCTGTCAAAAAGCTCTTGGATTTCATATTAAATATCTTAATTTGTGTTCTAAAGATGAACTAAGCTCTTACGTGTTGGAACAGTGTGAGGGTGAGTAATCAATGGCTTTCCATTTGTGGGTAAACTATCCCTTTAAGATGTAAATACAGTATGTGATGCAGCCTCATCTTGATAATCCTAATGATCTGTTTTATAATAATAATAATAAACTTTATTTTATATAGCGCCTTTAAAATTTAATCTCAAAGCGCTTTACATACATGTCTAAAAATGAAATAAATTGATACACACAAGAGTACAGACAATACAGACAATATATAGTAGTAAGTAATCAACTTTTAGCTGACTTTTAATCATTTGTTGGGTTTTTTTCAGGGTGTTTCCCAGAACCTAACAATGTGGTTAGTGGCTGGCTCGATGCGTCTGACTGAAACAGGGGGGACAGGAATAGAGAGTGTTTGTTCCTTTGTCCCGGTAGTAAATGAGAGCACCACAAATTCCTTCCAGAAGTTTCTTGTGAAAGGCTTCCTGTGAGGTAAACCAGCATTCCTGATGATGCCAAAAATGAATGGAGATAAATAGCCGGTCTTATATAAAGATGTAGGCCCACTACTATTCACCTTAACTGCATGGTTGATCCTTCATAATGCGATCACTGAAAAACTAGACCAACCAACAATATTGGTTTACACCAGAAAGGCTTTGCACATCACCTCATGGAAAACAACAACAACAGCAAAAGAAAGAGCGTGTGCAGCTATTCAGAAAATTGCTAGCCTCTAGCACTGTGGAAACATTTAGCTTTGCCATTACCCTCTCCCATGATGAGACTGCTGTTTGATCTCTGGGCACAATGACAGTTTTACCGGTTTCTCTCACACTATACCTTTCTGAAGTAGTTTTTTTTTGCTTCCACTTTTTCTGTACATATTTAACCTCTCATTATTGCAAAAGAAAGTTGATACCAAAACCAAAACAATACACTTATTCCATTATATGTGGGGGGGAAAGGTTCACAGATGACTAGGTTTATATTTTATTATTTGCCATTCACATTGCAATAAATATTCAGTTCATTCGTTAGATTACAAATTGTTTCAGTTGTCTGAGAAATCATATCCACTAATAACGTTTAACTGCTTGTCTGAGTAGTTCATTGTTATTGTTATTATTATTCCAAAGCTAAAAATTAGACTCCGTCTACAATCTTTCTTTTGTCAATAACCTCCTTCTAAACAGAATACGTTTTACCCAAGGTCAACTTATATGTTTAATGTCAAACATAAAGTGCCCATAAGTCATTTCTGTTCTTAATAAATATCCAATTGTACTCACTCATCAAATAATATAAATCACACGTCAATAAGAAGCGATACGGTTCTACAGTATTCTACAAAATACTAGATAATAAACAGTATCACTCCTACACTCACTATTGAGATGCTAGCATTTCATGACAAGCCAAAGTAATAGAAATAATCTCTAATACTGTACTTCGTAAACCATTCACAGCACACACGTTCAGACGCCCGGCCAGGCTGGCTGCCCAAATAGTAATAATATACAGTATGTTACTACAAAGCTTTTTTTTTTCTTTCATTTCAGGTTGTTTGTATTGGTTTGTGATTCCTCAATCTCTCTGGGAATCTAGACTTGTATCGTTCTTTGTAGTTTCTGGGATGATACCTTCTGACTAAGGCATTTTCATCTCTGCAAAAGATTCAAAGTATAGTGTATCAGTAAAACACAAAACCACCACAATGTGTGTCAAATACGGTGAAATGAAAAATGACACTCACTCCTGCTGGAGATCCAAATAAGAGCAAAACTGCACACACTTTGCATCTCTCTTGTCTGTGCACTGGCATCGTTCCACATTTCGTCTTAGTCGCATTTGGAGTGAACCCACACCATAGGGAATGACCTGACTGAGAGAGAACACTGGATGCTTTATTAAAGTTTTTTTAGAATAATCATATATATTATATAACTTATCCAGGCAAAAAGTTCTGCACCAAATATACTGTATAAATGTTTCTTTTATGCACTATGTAGAACTCATGAACAAAAGCGAAATGCTTCTTTGAATTTGCATTTTGAACATACAGTAGATTCCTGTTTGTTTCAAATATAAAAGACTTCACACTTGTTTCACTTCCCAAGAGCCAAAGTCTCAACCTTTTGATTTCTAGGTTGTTTTTCACCAAAGGCAGTCTGCCTGTCCTCAGGTCTCCATGCGTGGGCCACATTAATGAGACCACACACTTAAATACAACCAGACACAGGTTACCAGCATCAGTTCCCCATACAGAAGATCTCAAATCTCTCTTTACCAAAAAGACGTGCACAGATCAATGTTTGTTTGATGTACCTGGGCGTATCGACCCATACGATTCCTATGTGGCAGAAGTACACACATTCTTTGTCCTTCAGATTTTCACAGGAGCAGCGTCTTTCACGACGGTGAGTGTGTGGAGCAGCATTCACAGATGGACTTCTGTTTGCATGAGACCCTGGGACTGACAGATATAAAGAACTTTAAAAAACAGGTAAAAAGAAAAAGACAATGTTGCAAAGATTTTTATTTCATATTAATATTTTTTCTGTTCTATTCATTAAAGAATCCTAAAACTTTAATAGTAATAAGAAATGTTTTTATGCAGCAAAACAATATATTATACTGATTTTTGTAGGATCATGTGACCCTGAAATTCATGCCGAAAATCTGCTTTTCCATCACAAGGAATAAATTACATTTTAAAATATATTTAAAGCTTTCGAATTGTTATAATATTTCACAATGTTTACTAGATTTCTACACTATCAATGCAACCTTTAAAAAGCTTAATTACAACAATTCACAAATCCGCATTTTCAGCCTAAGCCTAAGACATTTGGCTTTGATGTGTTACACCTGTAACAAATATTTGTCAAAATATTAGTCTTCACTTGATGATGTGAGACATAACATGTCTAAGCTGTTCCTGCTGTCTAAACAATTCAGCACTGTTGTGTCTTCGAGGTCTGCTTTGTTTTAATCCTGAAGATTTGCGTACAAATCCTGTTGTCATGTGGCTTTGATCTCATAGGTTATCAGTTCAGAAGTGAATTGCTATGCAGCAGAATTAATAATGATCAAATCATGCTGACAACAGAAAAAAAAAAAGAAAGGTCCTATGGTTGAGCTTCATTAAAGTTGCGGTGAATAAAAAGCCAAGTTGCCCATGTGGTCTAACTTTAAAGAAGACAGCAAATACGAATCTGTGGCCGACTGCATTTTATGCCTCTAGGATTCCAGCAGCACATGTAGATGCTACAAAGCAAACCACCACTACAGCTTCCGATGGTTGGGGTTTTAAAAGTGGAATCAAAAACAGATTTTGCACTCATCCGCAACATGGTAACTCTCCAACAGACAAACAGATATGATGGGATTTACATCCGGGTACTTTAAATTGGCAGAAAAGTTAGGTAATAAATTATTTCATGACGCAAGACGGATGGACTTAGACTGCAAGAGGTCTTTTTTCAGGATACATGGAAGAGGGGTATTAGCAGGACCCCAGTAACCGGAATGACT
>JAUMHR010000030.1:2259669-2269766 GCA_032361145.1 Enteromius fasciolatus
ATGCAGAAGCACGGCAACCAAGCAGACTGAAAGTATCTTACGTATG
This sequence comes from Enteromius fasciolatus, assembly GCA_032361145.1. Lineage (NCBI taxonomy): Eukaryota > Metazoa > Chordata > Actinopteri > Cypriniformes > Cyprinidae > Enteromius > Enteromius fasciolatus. The sequence continues at coordinate 2,259,716 of JAUMHR010000030.1, forward strand.
ACGCGTTTCATTTATTTCCTTTTTAAAAGAGTTAAAAGTTACTTTTAATCTCTGAATCATCTGAACTGAATCAATCTGATTCCAGAATGAATCTTTCAAACCAGTTTTGAGACCCATGAACCGATTCACTAAAATGATCCAATTAAAAAAAAAGATTTATTCACAAATTTGATACTGCTACATCTCACATGAATTGCTATGAATGCAGATGCACTTATTTTCAGTGAATGATGATTAAAATTGTCAAACAAAGCCATCATATAGTGTTATAATATAGCTTTAGAAGATGTGGAATGTATCGCACTACTTTGATGATGCTTTCGCAGGCTTTTTGAAGCATAGAAACTCCCCATTCTTTGTACATGTATTTGCATAGAAAACATTTACATTTACATGTAAGTGCAACCAACTACATTCTACAAATCTCCTTTTTGTATTACTGAGTAAAAAGAAAGTCAATTTGGGGATGACATGAGGGTGAGTAAATGAGGACTATATAATTTTTGGGTCAACTGTATACTGTATACATAATACAAATGACTCATTACATCTTTTTCAAATGGAAAGTGTACTTTAATTTGTAATCCTGTGTTCGCAGTCTCAGTTCCACAAGTATACTGCAACTCTGTTTTGCAAATGCAACTCTATTTTTTATATTGCATTAAGAATGCATTGCAGTTCATTTCCTGGATTGGCTTTGATCATTTAGTCATAAGCATGCAAATTAAAAGCCTGTATATTTAAAACACAAGTTCTTTTTTAAGTTTGTATGTTGGGAACTGACATCTTTAATATCATTTGATGGCACGCACAACAGGGTCAAAAGGAGAACTAAAGGTGAGCGACCTCCCCTCTTATAATAAGTGCAACATCATCGCAAAACCACAAAAGTTTCCGACAGCAATGCACCCTGGGAAACACCAGACACCTATAAGTTCGAGTAGATGTTTGCATGCAGTGCCAGAAGACTAAGACGATCAAGTGGTGCTTATTTTGCTGAAGACCACAGACTGTTACTCTGTAAACATCAGCCCACAATAACAATCAAAGCAAAGCCTCGGCAGAAAGGAGACGTAAATCCTGCGTGATTCACACTGAATGGTCTAATAACAAGACGTTGACAGTCTTGGCTTTGCACTGCCATCCCTTTGGAATGCCAGAAGAATAAACCGTCCCGTAAAGGACGTCAATGCAACCGTTGCTCTTCATTACTCATTTAGCCTCCCTTCCCTTCTCAGACTCTTTGCTGTTGTGTAAAGTCCCTATCAATAGCTCAGGGTTTTGGTAAATTGGGGAGCGGAAGCAGCAGCACCGTATCGCGAGGGGAGCACTCTGCGGCGTTGGGTCGTGCTATTGTTCTGATAAGGGCAGTGAGCGCTATATCGAGCTCAAGGAAAGGGATGCCGCTCTTTACAGCGTCTCCTTGACCTCACGGGTGTTGTTAAAGTTTCCACTGAGCACTGAGGGAGGAAGTGGCTTTTAACCCCTTGAGAGGAACCACTCTGCGAGACAGGAAAGTGCAAAAGGCTCCGAGACAGTATTTTCCATATCTGCAAGCAATACTTAGCAACATGGCCAACGATTAGGTGTTATTTTCTGAAGGCTAGACAGCCACCATTAGCCCCTCAAGAACCAGGATGCACCCGCAGTCAGTGAAGCCAGCCTTACCACAAACAATGATATGCTTTCACTGAGACCAAAATAAGGGAAAGTGTTGCTGAATTATTGAAGATGTAAAGCTGTGACCTTTGCTCTGTATGTAAACTGGACTGAGAATTAACTGTTTAAAGGAAAAGTTGTAAAGTTCATCTCACATTATGTTGTGTGTGTATATATATATATATATATATATATATAATATATTTAACTTGTTTTTCTTTTCTATATATATATATATATATAAATATATATATAAAATTAAAAAAAATATATATTTATAATATATAACATATATAATATATATATTGCAACCTTAAAAAACTAAAAAAATATAAAAATTAGATTTGATTGATATCATTTTGGTATTTCTACTTCAAATGTTTAGGTTTCTTTGTAATTAATTATGAAATTTAAAAGCAATCTGTGAGTGACAATTATTTCTATTCTTATTTTTAAATAGATTTATAATATATATATATATGCACATACACACATGCATTTGTTTTTCAGGTGTACTGCATATTATTCCATTTTTTATTTGAAATACTCAGTTAAAAAAACAATAGCAGATAGGTTTAGATCAGGATACAAAGTGTAAAATGACTTGAGTCTGACAAAGACATGAGGTCAGGGCTGGTTACTTTGCTTCAGGCTTGAAAAACTATCTTCAAGTGTGTATTTGTACATATTGTTCATTCTTTTTAAGTAAATGGGCTTTAAATGATGTGATATGCTATAGCGTTGTAGGCTACAGTACTTTCTTACGGGAAAAGGTAAGACATTTCAGATATGCATCTGTATCTTGAAAATCCTGAGGTACAAGTTTCCATTGAGTCAGGTACATGTCTAAATGGCATCAGACCATGTCTGTTCTAAAAAGAAAATGTGCATGAAATCTCATAATCTAATAATAATAATAATAATAATCTGGACTCTTTAATATCTATTAGCTCAACACGTCAGAAATCAAGAGAGTATTTTTTTAAATAATTGCCCATTTTGACAGTTGATAACTAGACTGTCACATTTCTTGACACTCCTCTTTCAAAGTATGTGATAGCTGTTCCTGCTTGACCTGAAACCGGTCTTTTCCTATCAATGACAGGGAAGCTCTTTCACAGAAGCAAGAACTCCCATTAAACTGCCGTGTTACTGCACCCTAATGTACACAAAGGAGTAAAGCTGCTATAAGACGCTAAGCAGAAAGCTGTATCACTTGCTCCTTATGGGATTTGTTGAAATAAAATACACCCTCTTCGCATATTTCCTTGTTTGAAGATGACGTATAATAGAGTTGTCAAGGGCTTGGTCTTCTCTATGTAAGGGATAATATACACAACATAATAGCTCTGCTTCAGAACACAGTGAGCTGTCTACTACTGCTTACACAGATATCATCATAATTATCATATAACCTCACGTTACTGACTGAAAACATTCCACAAGTGCAGCAACTACACAAATATCAGCACAAGAGACTTGACATGCTAGTATGTTGCTGAGCTAATGCTATGATTTTTTTAAAAACACTAAAATGTAATCACACTACACTTTTTTGCTTCAAACAACACAGATTGTGTCAAAGCAGCTTTACAGAAAGTAGTACGTCACTATTGCAAATAAAATTAATTTCTGTTTTTTTTAATATATCACGATTAATCCAAATAAAATAAAGAAAATCCAAAATAAAAGTTTTTGTTTACATATAAAAATATATATATATAAATAATATAAAGTATAAGAATATTAATATATAAATGTATATGCATTTACATATTTTCACAATATATACTGTATGTGTGTATATTTGTACATAAATATACACATTAAACATACATATATTATTTAAACAAAAACTTTTATTTTGAATGTGATGAATCACATTAATCATTTGACAGCACTAATAAATTTATATAAATATCTAACACATTTTTTTATACTTTTATAAATTCTTAAATACTTTTAAATGTGTAAATATATATATATATATATTTATATGTGTGTGTGTGTACATAATTTAGCATATGTAATTAAACTGACGCATAATGGATTTATATATATTTTTGTTGTTGTTGTTTTTTTGTAAATACATGCTGTTTCAGGCAGCTCAGATGGTTTTGAATCAGAACAAATACCTACTGGCCGTCTATTATTTTGTGAATTATACAACTGCATGAAATATTGACTTGATTCAAAGCCATTTTTTTAAAAAAGGAGTAAAAAAAACATCAAATCAGTTCCTTGAATCAGCAGTCAGTTATGCAGTTGAGTGGTGCAGAATTCCATGACTGACCGATCTGATTCAAGTATTCCAGCAAGCCATGTAATAAGGATAGACATGCAGCTTTTGTTGCAGGCCATGGGTTACGCCTGTGCATCAAAGTCACCACTTCAAGAGAGTATAGCGACATACAGGGGGGCATCAAAGAAGTAGCTCGCTGCTCATTTCCAGGAGCAAACCATTACACTCATCTGTTTCTCAGAAAGACAGTCACAATTGCATTCCTTATCACAGCCAGCTGTGCCAAGAACGGCTCATGTCATTCTGTTGCTCTTCTTCTTTTTGCCAAATAATTAGTGTTAAATGGAAAAAGTAAAAAAAACCATTCAACTACACTACACAAACTAGAGCTCTTTCTACTCTTATTAAGTGTAAACAACCACAGACGAGTCGTAGTAGGGTGGTTTCCCCTTTATCGAAGTGTTCTATGATGCATACAAGTGAAGCTTGTTGTTAAAAAAGTGGCCGGCGCAACAAAAAAAAAAAGGGCCAGTGCACTTCCTGTCTGTTGCATATGAAACGGCTCCCTCCAGCAGCACTGCTGCAGCAAAGAACCCCAGCTGTTTGAACCAGGCATGCCTTGACGTCAGCTGGTCGCCAGGCAACCGTCAACCACAGGGGTGTTACATTTTCCATTGCTCGTAGCCTTCAGATCCTCCAGTGTATCATGCTACAGCACTTGTATGCTCACAGTTGGGGTGATAGAATCAACCTCACACAAAAACTGTTTGTGCTGGGTTAGCTCACACGCCGCTGCAGGAGTGTAAGAGTTCAGAGCAAAGCCACGCTAAGACTGAACAAATACACAGGGCTTGTTTTGTCAGTCTATATCTAGTTGCTGAACATTTAGACTTTATTTGAACAGCACATACTTTTAGTACATTTAGACTTTTGGGCTCTTTCTGTGTCGATTTAAGAGCTTAAATGTTAACTTCTGGCTCAACCAATGGTGCAAGTTTGGGGATGGACTTCCTGTTAGTTAAACTGATGAAAGCAGGGTCAAAGTATTTGCTTTATTATTTATTATTTTTGCAGTTCCATTTGGTTCCACTAGTAGATTCTAAAGTAAGCTACAACTGTGACATAAGGCAAACCCGTTTACTTTTCACTGCACATTCCCCCTCTTATAGTGAATGATTTATTTAGGTTTATTTATTTAGATTTGTTTGCTCAGCACAGATTTGGAGAAATTTAACATTACATCACAGTGGATGGGTGCCGTCAGAATGAGAGCTGATAAAAACATCACAGTAAAACTAAAAGTAATCTGGTCCATTAATTCATGTTTTTTAAAATGAAAAGCTGCAAGTTTGTAAGAAACAAATAAATCAATCATTTAAGCTATTGCCTCTGGCCCAAATAAGTGTCTATTTTCCATAATAACACCTCCTCCTCCTCTCTTGTTGTTCTCTCGCGTCAAAATCCAGTACACGGTATTTGTTTAGAAATGTTTGGAATGTTTTTACTTGTAAATGGCTTTTGATCAGTGCGTATTTCTCTCCTGATTCTGAGAAATCTATGTGGAAGAAATTGTTGGAATATAATTTTTTTTACATTAATGGAGTTTCGTGGATTATTGTGATGTTTAGAGTTGTTTAGAGTTGTCTCATTCTGATGGCACCCATTTACTATCAATGCCCCCTTTTAGTTTATAACATTCACTTTTTACTATACAATAATTTATGATCTCTAAAGGACTGACAAAATGTTGTGCTCTCCATGATATTGCTTTAAGACCAACGATAAACAGCCTATGAGTGTTCATTTAGTTTGCACAACTTTTTTGACATGACCATGTGTGCCACACACACACTATCTCTAGAAAGCTGTCCGCCCACATGCTGTAGCCTGCAGCCTACAGCGATCCACAGGCCTAGACTTGTTTCATCATACCTTATTCAAATTCTCACATAAACTTTAAAACCTGTCGGGCTAATTTTACAGCCACAGCTTATTAAACTGCCAATCATTTTAATAGAATGTAATATAATTTCAATACTGACCTAATACAATCATTATCAAGGTCTAAATAGAACAAATTTAGATACCGGCGCCATGTAGTGCAATTTCAAATAAATCAAATAATCTCTAAAAAATAATATAATTATTTTAAGTGAAGTGTGTGTGATAAAATTATTTCTACAATAAAGCTATGGATTTCAAAGCTATGGGTTAGTTCATCCCAAAATTCTGTAATTAATTACTCACCCTCAATTCGTTCCAAACCTCTAAGACCCATAAGACCAGATTTTACATTGGACACCAAGTGGTACACTTGCTCAATCACTTAAATAGTTTTTATTAATAATTATTATTTACACTATTATGCATGGATGCATTTCCTTTTAGAAACTAATTAATTCCACTTTCCTAATTATACATATATAATTTTATTCTATTTTGTTTATTATATTGCGTAGATCATTTCAGAAGTTATTTAATTCCATTTATTTTGCTATCCTAACTATATATGATTACATGGTTAGCTGTTTGCATTTAACATTTGGGTTTTTTATGTTACACTCCTATTAGACCAGACCTGCGACGTACCAGATGAGATCCGCTGCTTGTTTGAATCATGCAATAAAATGCAGCTCAGAACTGTGGTAAGTAAACAAAAAGTGGCAAAGACTTGCAATATAAATGCTTACAGCTTTGCTCACAGCAGGTTTGGTTAGGCTACACTTGCTGTTGGGTTTGCTAGAGCAAGTAACCACAAGCCTCTGTGCAGAGACAGACAAACACACACACACACAAGGGTTCTTCCCTCATCTGATTGACACAGGAAAAGGAGACACCAGATCAGGGGAGTTACTGAGCATGCAGAAAAGTGAACACACTTCTGACTTACACCGGGACACCGGCTATCTAGCATATCTGATCTTCCTTATTAATAGCAACATCAGTGCATTACAAGCTGGAGTCAAAGCACCAGGAAGAGCATTTTTTAAGATATGCAACTATAATTATTCTACAGAGCTAATGATGCATTTTTACACACTACAACCAGTTCAGGTGCATTCCCCAGGCACATCCTTGTGACACACCTTTAAACACAAGGAAGTGCACAGAAAGTTTCTTCTTGAGAAACTCATCTGTGGCATAGTTTCACTTTCTGTGCTGTTCGAAAACATTTGGAGATCCAAAAAAATGACTGAGTTTGCAGTCTCGGTGAAGTGAATCGTACGACAGCTGTCAAAGGAACCGTGCTTGAGGGATCCCCTCTGCTGAGCACACGGGACTTAATTAGCAGTACTAAACCACAACACTCTGCCATTAGTGCTTAAAAGGCAAGCCCACTGGAAACTTTTCTGGGTCACTTGTTTGAACGAAAGCACTGATAACAAGTTTGTGGTTTTTATCACCATTCAATTTTCCGAAGAGCCAGTGCAGCCCACAAAACAGAAACCATGCTGTAAGTGTTTATAGAGTAAAATGAGCACAGATATATTTATTACTCATGAATTTTACCCCGTGTTACTGTGAGTGGCGAGAGGCTAAGCAGAACAGTGAAATGTGCGATAAACTGTTTTGGAAGAAAGAATGAGATAATTGAAAGAATCTGTTTTTAGTGATTTTTTTTTTTTTTAGTGATAACCCTTTAAAAAACTTCCTTGTGATAGTCTTGTGATCCCTCAGAGCCTGACAGAACCAGAACTGATATGACCACGGAATATTTCAAGGCTAAGAAAGCAATATGAGCCAGAGAGCTTTCCTTTAGCACTCTTTAAAATAGAGGCTCTTTATTGGCATCAAGAACTTTGGTCAAGAATGGAACCTTTTTTTTAAAAGGTTCTTTACGGTTTTCTTTAGATTGTTTGAAATGTTCTTCAAAATTGTTGTTCTAGGTTCCTTTGCTTATTGAAAGTTTCTTTTGGGAACCAAAAATGGTTCTTCTGTGGCATCAATGCAAAAATACCATTTTGAACCTTTTTTAAGAGTAAAGACTAATTTAAAAAAAAAAAAGCTAAGCCTGCTGAGACAGATATACTGTGCATACATACATAAAAGCACAAGAATGTATCATATATATATATATATAGAGAGAGAGAGAGAGAGATAATATATTCGTGTGTGAACATAAGCTAGGGATGTTTACTATTTTATTTTATTTAAATAGTCACTTTGTGTCTTTATTGGTCTTTATTTGTCTTAAGCAGCTGGAAAGTATACTGTACATAGAGAGAGAGATTAAACAGTACTAGAATATGACCTTGGACCGTCTTGAACCCAAATGCCTCTGTCTTGGCACAGTTGAGCACAGTCGACTAATCTTTTTTTAAGAAAACCCACATGTATTATTATCCTTATCATTCTGGTTTTAAGTCCAACTGTCACCTATCAAACACTTCTCACATACGGATGTAAGTGAAATAGGGCAAAACAGGTTAGAATAGAGTGCAAGATTCTCAAGACTTCTATTTAATGTAGAAAAGGGGCAGAACTTTGACATATTGCAGGTAAAAAAAGTCTGTTCCCACCATGTCAATACAAATCAAACAAAACAAAAAAAACAACACGAAAAACTATTAAAAATTATTTTCAAAAAATATTTTACAAATACTTGTCATGCTTTTTAAATTGAAGATCATTAACTAAAATGCTTTTTTTCAGGCCGGTAAAGTGAGCAATAGAAAGCTCTATTTAAATGAAACCCAAGCACATGCTGCTCTGATGGTATGTCTGCCTTCCAAAACCAAAGCCATTCCATTGTAAATGCACATGTCCGGGAACAGCAAAGATTCCATCGCAGAAGTTCAAGGCTATCAAGTAATCTCGTCCTTGTGATCACTGTGAATAGTTAAACAATCTTTTATGAGTGCTATCAGATGGTACAATAGGATGTTTGCTCTCCTTCACTGTGTTTATAAGAAACGGACGTCACATAAAGGGACCTGCGGCATAGAGCCTGTGTGGCAAGCAGAGGCACATTATTCCACAACTTAGTGTGAGGCTGGAGGACTGTGTGACATCCATGTCTAAACAATGAGCTCCTCTGTAACAGCACGCTAGCCACAGGGTCTCTTGATGCGTCTGCAAGCAAGACATGACTAAATAGGCTGGCCCGCACATTCTCACGAGGACAAACATGTCGTAGAGACAAGCGCAACCCCCTAGAAAGTGCGTCACATGTCACTTGTGCAGGATATTATGAGATACAAGATGAATTCTTTATACCATCAGGTCTCTGTGTTTCATTATTATGAATGTTTTTTCTTTGAAAAGCTAGTAAAATACAAGTAAAGAGTTTATTTTCATCTAAACACTTCATGACAAATCATGAATACACTTTAGTGTATGTACAGTTTCTGTACACTGCTATTTGTTCCAAACTCTGCTTTTGTACTTTCTTAAAAGGGCGGCCAAATAAAGTCAGAGAAAAAAAGTCCATCTGACAGCAAGACACAGAAGTACCTTTGTATGTGAGAATGTCAACAGTTACTCAGGGTGAATACAGACGAGCCCTGAACAGGAAAGCGCAAGGACAGTGTGAATGCAATGGAGGAAGTCGCGAATACACAACTTGTTGGACTGACCGGTGCGTGTACAAGCTATCATGTAAAATCTATGCCTCTGAAAGCAAGTCTGCCAAGCACAGAAACTGCAGACATCTAAAAAAGCATTCGTGATTGATAGCAGCATCATCTCATTTTGTAAGCGTTCCTGTAGCTCAACAGTAAAGCAGTACAGAATGGCACAACCAACACCAAGGTCATGGGTTCGATTCCCTGTAATGGCTGTAATGCAAGGCACTTACTGCCTCTGTTGAATTCACTAATATAAGCCACACTTGCTCCCACAAACTGGAAACCCATCAAACCACTGTGTCTTACAGAATCAAAGTCACCGATTTCAAAGAGGGACATGTTGTCAGAGCTTTGGCACAAAAGTTAGTGCACTGCACCAAACATGTGTGAACATGTAGAACCATGCTAGTGCTGGACCTGTCTAGCTTCTTGTACACACCCAGAAAAAAATGTACAAAAGTATACCTTTAAGGGGACAATACCTTGTCACTGGGAAAGTACCCTTATAAAGACAACTTACTTCCCCCTTCAAGAAGCAAAGTAGCACTTTTAGGGTGCCCACTACTCCTCTAAGGTGATAAGA
>JAUMHR010000030.1:2269866-2286132 GCA_032361145.1 Enteromius fasciolatus
ATGCACCTTTTTAAGATACAATGACATAAAGGTGCAATATGTACACGTTCTTTTCTGATTCTGTATTTTTCAGTAAATGATCCACTATCCTGTTTGAGAAAGCCAACAAATTAAGAATAAAAGAAAACGGCATATAACAGGTGGTCTTACCGCTTTCTGTTGTGTCTGCAGAAAGGCTGGAGACCGTTCTGTGTCACTCGAAATGTCGTCCTCTGATTCCTCCCAGGAAGAGGAGAATCCCGTTGACGAAGCAGAAGAAGAGGAGAGCTTCCTCAGAGCTCTGTAAGGTTGAGGACTAACCTGGAGCTCCTTGCCCTCCCCACTGACATCCATGCCGTGGTCCGTAATAATGACAGCAGGGATGGAGCCCACCTCTAGACTGACCCCGTCGGGCTCTGCCTGGGTTTCTTTTGCCTCAGCTCTCTCCTTTGTCAAACATGTCTCAGTCCATGTTGCTGAGCACTTGTTGGACTCTGCTGAAGTCCTGGAGTGATTGTCGGAAGAGCTGTCAGCTTCGCTCTTAGTTCCTGCTGATGTGCTCTCAAGTGGGCCGCCCTCTTCTGAATTTGGGTCAGCCCCGTTCTTCTGTTCACCGCTGACCTGCAGCCCCTCCTCCATGCCGAAGAAGCGCTTTCCATTTTGCAGTTCTTTGGGGATCCCTGTTGAGTGATCCTTGTTCTGCGTCACAAGTGTTTCCTCTGGGTTTAAGGAGAGATTGGCAAGTTGGACAGGGACAGTTTTCCTGGAAATCCGTGGGCTTCGTTGAGTCTCTCGGCTGTGAGCCTGAGCTGATATTTGGGCCTCAAACAGGTCCACCTTCTTGTTCACCTCCACATTCTGCAGTTCCTTGTGGCGCTCGAGTTGCTGAGCGGCACGCCGTTCTTCGTTCTCCTGTTCTTCCTCCAGGCCAGACCCGCTCAGTCTTCGCACGCGACTTCCCACATGCACGCCTAACGATTCCGGCCGTCGACATGGTGAAGGCGTCCTTTGGCAACTGGAGCCAGTACCTGTCGGGAAGACGAATGATTTTCCTGATGACCCAGGACTCAGGCTGCCAGGGCTATAGGGACCTCCGCTGCTTCCCAGCACCGGGCTAAATGTAGAACGACTGGGCACTGGGAGCACAGGCCTTCCTGTCCGAGGGCTGCTCTTATTGGTCAGGTTATTGGGGTTCATCATTATCAGGCTGTTCAGAGCATAAGCTGCCATAGTGGCAGACTGGCTCTGTCCGTTTTTGCTCCCATTTAGGTCTACTCATCCAAAGTCCACTGGCCTTTGGAGCCAACCATTGTTAGGTGAAACCAAGGAAAGCTGACACGTACAATAAAATACAATTCCAGACTTCTTTCCTCATTCACATATTATATCCACTACTGGCTCATGCTTTAGCAGGGTCCTGAAACAAAGCACAAAGAGATGGTTTAAATAGTCAATAATATAAAGTTTCAGTTTAGCGTACTGTTGAGCAAAACACTGAATGTGATGGCTTTGATAACAAGCAAGTAAATTCAATAAAAGTGAGGGCATTTCAGAAATGCAAAAGTGCTAATTGTGGTCACTGTCATCATATTTATTTGCGTTAAACACTTCTGCTGAAATACAGACAAAAGCACGTCTCACATAAATGCCTTGCTGATTAACAAAGATTTTTATAATTGTGTTGGTTTTGATTGCTATCAGGATGTTTCCGTTGGACTCTGCAGTGATGCACTGGCAATTGTTTTAGCAAGTTTTGCTTGTCCTTCTGACTAATACTCGTTTATTTATCTGAATAATCTTTACTAAATCACACTGTTTATACAGTCGAGGGAGTCTACATATTATGAACCCACAGTTTTCAGTGTGTCAGACAAAATACCTTTTTCCATTTGCAGAAACATTGACAGAGCGGATCAAATATAACCTTTCAACATAGCCTTTTATGTCTTCGTTTGGAAAAAAGATTGGCCGAGGGTGTAATTTAATACAACTTCATGCAAAAAAAAAAGAAAATATTACAAATACCATAACCCTCATATCACATTTAATTTGAATTGCCAGTCTGTAAACGAAAAGATAACACTGCACATCAATTCTCTAATACCAAAAAAGTACCTGTGTCTTTTCACTGCGCTAACAGTGATGCTTGCGAGGCCTGAACCCTGCTGATGTTAAGCATCTTAAGAGAAAACAGTCAGTGAGGTGTTCATTAGCTGCTTCCATTTATAGCAAAAGCTACGACATGGGAAAAAGTTTAGTTTAACTGGTGCATTGAAATTTGATTAACACAAAGGCTGAGGCAAATGATTTCATAATGAACCAGAACAATTTCCTGTAAGTTTTCCAAGTAGGACTAATTATTTTTGCAGTTGAGGCAAATGAACCGAGGATCAACACACCCAAAGAAAGCAGAAAAATATATGTGTATAGAAACTGTTTAGTTGCAAATATATCATTTTCCTAAACACTCTGTCAAGATGCTCACCTTTCAGCGACCATATGCGAATTAAAATATCCACCTCTTCAGCATGAATTCAGTCGTTTGATTAAATAACGATGCCTTTCGTAAAGTCAAGATAAACATCACCTGCTTTGACTAAGAAGTCAGGTGGGACGGACACATTGTGCCCTGCATTTTAACTTGAGGGGGAGAGGTCAAAGCTGGAATGCACCTCCTCTCTTTTAACCCAACCACCACCCTTTTAAGTGACTTTAACGGTCCATTATTGCTCTGACAATTCAAATGCATATTGAGGCATCCCACGTCATTGCTGTACCACACTGTTTGTGTTTCACAGCAAGTGTGATGTCTAAAAGCTGTTCATCATCACAGAGTATCATAACACAGCAGAGAGCTAATATTAACTAATACGACTAACTAAAATGACTTTCGTGAGGCTTTAAGCATCTCAATAAAAGCCCTTCACTGAACTGCCCACTCTCTGGCATTCACTGAATTTGAATGAGCTGGAAAACACGTGGTGACTCTCTTGTCAACTCAATAGAGGAATTTGCCACATTCTTATTCCAAGAAAATGATATTCCATTGGGAGTATCACTTGTTAACTAACGTATAAGTACTTATACATAAACAATATTAGTCCATAATAAGAACGTAAATGGGTAGTGAAGCTCAAAATAAAACTTCGTCCAAGTTCTTGCAGAGGTAGAACACATGCATATACACTCACATTTTACATGTAGTGTATATTTAGCAGGTTTTCTATATTTCCGTAGTATTTTAATCAGCTTTCAGAACAGCGGTACCCAAAACATGCACTTTCTATTGTATTGTCATCACAAGATGTCTTAAGAACCCCTTAATAACACCCCGAATGGAAAACACTTACATTATTACAATACTCCGTACACTTCGTTAAGTCGGATAGTTCATTCTGACTCTTTTAAGTCTCCTCTTTCATGTAGATGTTTCTAAAAAAGTCAACTTTTTCAGCATGTCACACTAAAGTCGAATGCTTACCTACAAGTCCTCTTGTTGCAGACGCTGTTGTTTAAATTGTCTCAGAAGCGCGGATTCGCGAGTTCGCAACACGTAGTAGAATAATAACTTGGGCTGCCCCGCTACTGTTACGTTCCAAGAGTTCTTTAGCCAATTTAAATCAATGTAGCTGTGTTACTTTGTATCACAAGAGCTGCTCGACACCTCGCGTCAGAGCCGTATGTTTGTTTAATGTACAAAAGGCAGGAAGGAAGTTAAAATGACAGTGAGTCTGAATTCAACGGAACAGGCTGAGCCTCCCTGAGCTCTTTCGCACATTGAGCACAAGGAAAAGAATAAGGCTTGATGTAAGACTTCAGCTCAGGACAGAAGAGCTCTGTTTGTTTAATTACTTTATTTACTAGAACAGAATTGCAGAATTTCAAATGAGTTTTGTTTACACGTCATTTTGAAATCGACAATTCAAAAGTTTGCACCCACTTGTTTGAGGCGAGTACGGCTTATATATAAAACATGCGAATATCAATATAATTCATATTTATTAATTTTATTTCTTTGTATTGTATTAGTCTATATTCATGTATTTTTATTTTTGTAAATGCATTTTTATTTCTAAAATAAATATTCCTGTGTGCATATATATATATATATATATATATATATATAGGCTGTATATAATTTATATTAATATTATTTCTATTTAGTGTGTATATGAGTTATCTATGTAACTTATGTACCCACTTTAAAATATTTAATATTAATATTAAGATAACAACAAAGATTGCAACAAAGATTTCTTGCTCTCTCTTTCTACTTTCATTTTTTATATTTGATTCTTAATTTAATGTTTAGTCATTCTTAATCCGTAATATATTTGCATCCTTGCTATTAAGCACTATGTAGTTATGTGTTATATGTGCTGATATTATTAGTGAAAGTTAAGTGTTACCCATAAATAGTAATTGTAGTGTGAATAACTCACCAACTGAGAAGAAGAAGGGTTTTAGACGTCAGTGGAAATGTCTTCTCTGATGTATGCTCATGAAAACAGGCCTAGACTCTGTCAGAGGTCAGAAATGATGATATGAAGCCAGTTCTTCAACTGGGACAGACCTGCTGATTTTCTCTCTGATGCACTGATGACCAGCCCCACCGAACAAAGGAAAGTGTATCATATGCACCAGTAAAGTGGATGGAAAATATAATGCTTCAGTGGCCACTCTGATTTGAATGAGACAGGCTTGCAGATAGGTGGTATGAAAATTAATTTTCCATCCTCTATGATTGAGACGGGGTGCATGATCATGTGCAATAACAAGATTCCTTTCTTCAAAGTATTGAGCTGTCTCTGAGATCTTTCGAAGTTTCAGGATATGGGCAACATGTGAGCCCTCAAGCCAACATAATTCATTTCCACCAACATTTCCCTATCAACTGTAGCGGCTATAAAGTCATGTCCGTGCAATCGTAGAGCTCATATATATGAATTTCAAATGAGTTAGGAAGAAATCAGCTATACCAGCATTAAACTTAAAAAGTGTTAAGACTGAGAGGTTGCACAATGACGGTCTTGCATTAAAACATGATCGTTACAATTACTTGAGAATATTTGAGTATTGCATTGGTTGATGATTCAGCCTTGCAGAAGCAGAAGTGTGAGAAATTGTCTCTATGAGGCTTTGCATATATCTAAACTTATTATGTTGATGCACCTTTGCAAATGCTTGTTTTCCCACACATTGTGTAATGATAGGTATCAAAGTAGCTTACTGTATGTCAAGATATTGTACAGTAGCCTATGTTTGATAAGTTTATGCTTCATAAAGTTTAACGTCCAGCTTCATCTGGAAAAGTGAAACTTTTTTTAAAATGAAGGCCAGACAACCACAATTTGGTCAACATGAAACAGCAGACTAAACTATGGGCAAACCACAGATTTATTTATAATTTTTATATGTTATTATATTATAGATAGCGTTCATCCAATTAAATAAATAAACAAACTAAAAATGCATAATTATCATCGAACATTTGAGCTCACTGCTCATCACAAAATCAAAATATACATGAAATGTGTTCCACCTAGTGGTAAAAAACAGCAAATGCAAAAACTACATATTATATTATATTATATTATATAGCTAGTTATTATCAGTCTATTGTTATTATATGTAGACTCACTTTTTTCCCCTTACAAATACCCCAGTATAAATATATGTAGAATTAATTTTTGTTATTGCTGTTACATTCAGATACACTCTTTTCGGTTTCTGTGAATTCTTTTGGGGGAATAATCACCTCCGTGTGCGTTTAGGCCAACCAAAGATTTCTAATTGTTACTCACTGTCGCTAGGGATTTTATACCACTAGATGGCAGTAAAAGAGCAAATATGGGCATTGTGTTGTTTTGAAAGAAAGTTATGCCTTATTTTAGCATTATAATTTGTTAAAAACTGCAGTAGGTGACTGTTTAATACTCGTAATGCAACTGCTTGTGAATAACTAATAATAAACAATGATCGCAATTAAATTAATTCTTTTTGTTCTAAAAAACTTTGCTATTGAAGTGCATCATGCGCTATTTACTTTCGCATGATATAATGTTAAAATACCTTTTGTTTTCGGTGTATTAGATAAAATGTTTTGTCCTTCGTCAGCACATATAGGGTCAACTTTAGTTGAGTGAAGAAGCAAAGAACCAATTAAATTGCAGATAAAGTTTCTAAGCACCGCCTTCTTGTGCTGACGCGCCTAACGAGCAGCCAATAGCAGCCGACTGGAGGAGGGGTTAAACAGCTCTGACAAGCACACTTGAGAAGGGTAAACAGCTCTCACCTCATGGACGCAGATCCAGCGCGAAAAGAGAGCTGGACATTGAGCACGGCCACATATTTGCCAATTCTGGATGTAAGTACCAATGAAGCTCGTTTCTTAGAACGAAGAAACTTATATTGTTATATTTAAGTAATTGATGGATAATCATGAATGAAAAGAGCTAGGGCTGTTTTTAAGTAACGTGTACTTCAGATAGCTGGCTAACAGACGTGCAAAACACACGTGCCGTCTTTTGCATGTTTTCATCTGGATGCTAACAATATTGCATAGTTCTGTAATATTTCTTTGCATAGATTGGCGAGGTTACACGTGCATTGTGCATGTGTTTGACTCTGTTCACGTGGTCATGAGAACATTATGTTGTAGCTTTTAAATATTCCTTTAAAAACATCTCTGCGTACAGTAATACGTATTTATTCATTGCGCTGCTTGTTGGTAACGTTATGCAAAACTCTGCCAAAGCACAAGGCCTGTTTACACTACATATTCTCTTTTCCTCTTTAATGCTTTAGGATTGCAAGTGATATTTTGTGCCAGAATTTATGAATTTAGCTTATTTGTGTCAAAACAGTTAGCGTTGGCATAACTTTAGACGTAGCATGTGTGATTTATTTATTTATTTATTTATTTATTTTTTTTAATCAGTATTTTGTCTAAACCTATGATAAGAGAAGAAAGATAATGCATGTTGAATTAAGTTCAGTTGCAAACTAGAATAATCAGACTTCTAAAAAGAAATGCTTAAAACTACAAATAAACTCTTTGCCAGTGAAGTAGTAAATTATTGTTATTAATGATATATTTCCTTAATATTTCATATATATATATATATATATATATATATATATATTTTAGTAATTCACGAATATGCTTCTGAAGTACATTCGTCTAATTTTAAGGTTATTTAGATAATTTTAAAAGAAAAATGAACTAGAATAATAATAATAATACTGACTAAATAAAATAAATGATTTTTTTGCAGGCCATTCTGTGCAGTTAACAAAGCAAGCTCGGAGATGTGTTAATGTGTTAACTAAATGCAATAAAGGCAGCTGTTGTGGAGATCACCTCTTTGCACCTCCTCGTAAGCCTTAAGCCAAATCTTTGTTTATAATCTTTTTTTGCAGAGCTGCTTGGATACTAAATGTCAGCACCGGCCTAGACTTTAACTTGAGTGACCCGACTGAAGGTCACAATTAATGTAGCTTGTTTTGATTTTGCATCAATGCTTCACTGCCAAAGCAATTCATGCATCATGCAGATGACAATTAAATCACAAAAATAACTGCTTATTTGAATACATTTATGTAAATAAGGGCCTTATTCATGTTTAATTATTTAAAAAAGCATATGAATGCAGATTTAGTCTATAAGATGCTGAATTGGTGGATTTTAGCGTATGTTCATGTATTATTATATTTGATTTTGTTTTATAGATGCAATAAATTAATTCATTTATGTACAATTATTATCAGCCACAATTGTGTCAACATTCCTGTTAGCATATTATTAACTAGGAACCACGTGCCACAGTTTTTAGTTCAGTTACTCACAACCTGACCTCAACCATACAAACAGAAAGAAAATGGGTGTTTCCCCTAACTAACTGTCTGATTGGCTGTGATTTGCTTGTGTTGTTTAGGTTCACTCATGCTAGCATGGCCTCTTAGTGATTTCCTGCCACAAGACCTGCATCTCGAAGCATATTTCAAACTGTCACCACTCATATTCTGCTTCTACGTGACATTACAGCTGCGATCGCCTTGCTAAAATGGCTGACATTTGTTCCCTGTTTCATGGTTATCTGTCTGACACCTCAGCGTGTGATGTATTAAGAGGCCTGTCCTGTTTTGGGGAGGAGCGGCTATTGTTATGCCTGTGAAGGAAACGAGAGGGTGTTGACAGTTGAAAGATACGAGATGGGCTGCGATTGTCTGTAGAACATGTGTAGTCTTTAATATCATACACAGGCGGCGTTTCGTTGACTCGAGGCATCGTGGGTGAAATATATTCTTTGCAGAAATGTTGTTTTAAAGGAATAGTTCACCCAAAAATTTAAATTCTGTCATCATTTTACTCACCAAACCTGTATGACTTTCTTAGAAAATATTTTGAAGAAAGTTTGTAACCAGGCTGTTCTGGGTCACCATTGACTTCCATAGTATTTTTTTTTTATTATGGAAGTCTATGGTGACCCAGAACAGCCTGGTTACAAACTTTCTTCAAAATATCTTCTAAGAAAGTCATAGTGGGTCTCTTGAACTTTGGCAACGTTTTCCTTTGTTAACCAACAGAGTGTTAATGTTTGCAATAAGCATTGTTAGTTTGACCTGCTTAATTTCTCTGTGGCAAATATGCAGATATGTCCAGGCATGTGCGGCGTCTCTCAGGTGTAACAGTACTGAATGCTGGTGTATTGCCAAACCACACCTAGTTGACTAGATTAGGGTACAAAACAAGGGCTTACACATATTTGAACATTGAAAGTGTGTTAACAAGCCTTTATTTACATCAGTAGACATCAGAGTAACCATTGTTCACTTGGAATGCATTGTTTATCATGAATTTCATCGTACATTGCTAATGCTAATCCTCATAAACATTGTAGTTTATAATTTTCGCAAGCATGTTTTAAATTGTTTTCATATAAATTCATATCAAAATGCATGCTATGAATTCCAAACACACTGTTGGAGGCAGTGTGTAAATGTGATTAGCAAAACTCCAGACTCCAGACAAAACCGAATACTTCCCTGTTTTCTAATGTCATACCTTCCTGTTGGCTATTGAGGAATGATCATATTGCAAAATGAGGTGTTCGACTACAGTGTTACGGAACATTGAATTTTGACCTGTTTTTGCACATGAGGCGTGTTTATATCCTGCCAAGTTGCTCAAGGTCTTTTTGAGAGCTTTTTCCTTCTAGGCAAACCTTTACCTCAGGAAAGAGGCCAAGTTTAAATCTCTTTATTTACAGGGGAGTCAAGCTCTCATCCAGCCCCTCCCCTCTGTTAAGCTTGTGTCTGTGCTCTGAAGCCTCAGAGTTTACTAGTGCACAACTCCTTGTGTTTTCCACCTTGCTATGTAAGTAAAGAGTGTTTTATTGTGAGGAGCTGACAGAATACAGAATGACCTATTCATCACGAAGCTTTACAAGGGCGCTCGGACCGAATCTCAAATTCATAGCTCTTCATGCGCTTCTTGTGATTCACTGTGTCTGCAGCCACTTTGTAAGACAGTTAGTCATTCGTTAAAGGTTTTGACATTTGTGTCATCGTGAAAACGTTTAACCTTTGTTAGCGCTGCCAAGAGCTGTGATAACAGCTGCTTTGTTGATGGCTGACACTCTGGGGTTGATTTTAAAGAGACGACACGAGTCACTTATATATATATATATATATAAGGATGTAGAATGCATTATTGTAGATGTTTTTGCTTGCATTTTAAACTCCTGACTACATTGCTTTTGTGTCTTTGCAGTAAAAAAAAATTATACATTTGTGCCGCTTTATTTTTTTAATACTTTTTCATGAGTAAAAAAAGTTAAAAACAATAATGTCATTTTTAATCAATTTAATACTTTGACTAAAAGCCTTCATTTCTTTCCGAAACAAATTTACTGACTGAAAGTTTTGAACAATGATAATATTCTACCATATTATTCTTTGAAATACCTCAGAGTATCATGTAAATATCATGAATGCTATTATGGTAATCATTCTGTACAATGGTACCATGATTGTACCATTTTTTTTTTATTTATTTTTCTTTCCATTTTGAACGCCATAAAATAAGTGTGACTGTTTTCTGCCATCTTTGTCGACTTAAAAAACGGTTGAGGCTATTGAATCACTTCCTTTTCTCCTGTATTGTAGGTGTAAAGAGGAACCAACATGGCAGGCGACATGTTGTTGCTGATGAGAGGCCTAGCCAAGCTAAGCCAGGCTGTGATCGAGACTCAGGCCAGCTCTATGCGCGGTAGTGGCTTTCAAGTTGTGAGCCAGAGCATGCAAATGACGGCTGAACAGGGCATGAGCGTGGCCATGCAGAAGATCCAGGTGGGTACCTCTAGAAATGGTATTAGTTTCTAAAATGGATAGTTCTGGCTATAAATTTAGATTGGATGAGAAATGTTTGATGCTGTTGTAAAGTAGTCAGTGTACCTGTGACAATGCATCAATTAAATTCTGTAATGAGACAGGTTTCTACAAAGTATGTTAAATTGTTTGTATTTAGTAAGAATGCCTTATGACATAATGTTTTAAAAAGCTAAAAATAAAATGCCCTCCTGAATTAAAAACATGTATCTCAGTTTTCCCAACATGATATCAAGAAGAAATCTTCTTTCTTGAGGGTTTATTTAGCAAAATAGAATGATTTCTGAAGGGTCATGTGCTGAAAATTCGCAGGAAT
Organism: Enteromius fasciolatus; assembly: GCA_032361145.1. Lineage (NCBI taxonomy): Eukaryota > Metazoa > Chordata > Actinopteri > Cypriniformes > Cyprinidae > Enteromius > Enteromius fasciolatus. Next base: position 2,280,554 of record JAUMHR010000030.1, read on the forward strand.
AGGTCATTTTAAAATATATTAAAATAGTTATATCAAATTGTAACATTTCACAATATTAGTTTTTACTTAATTTTTGATCTAATAAATGCAGCCTCTGTGAGCATAACTTAAAAAAAAACAAAAAACAATCTTACTTACCTTGATGAAATACATAAACATAACAATATCAACAATATTAATTATTGCCGTGTCTTATTTCCTTGAAAATAGCAAGATGCTGACATTAAAAATTAAATAAGAAAACATCTAATAAAATAAAAATACTGCCGCTTATTATTTATTTGCCTATTTTGATTATTATAAGTTTATTAATACACATTGAACATGAATGTCTTTACTGTGTTGCTTTTAAAAAAAACAGTAATAAGCCATCCAAAGCCAGCTTTTTGTTTGTTTGTTTGTTTGTTTTTACCAAGGCCTTTTGTGACTCATTGCTTTGGTGTATTACGGTTACATGCATCTGTTATTCACCAATTAATCACCAGTAGGGTTTTGTCTTCTCCAGCGTGCATAATAACGGTGTTGGGTTACACCTCTGTTGTTTCTCTCCACAACACATCTAAGGTATAATAACTCCAACAATACGATTATGCAAATGAAATTTATGCCTACCTGAAGATTGGATTACTGCCTTCAGAGCATAGGAGCACAGCGTGTGCTGCCAAGCTATTTATTCTATCAAATCCTCTGGAACTGATTGTGCATGTTTGAAATGTCCTTATCAGACATCAGAAATGCATACCTCATCACTTATTATAAATTGTGAATCATATTGTGTCTAACAGCGCGTTTTAGCCATGCCTATATTTACAATATAGCTTTAATTATAGCATTTGCTTATTTCAGATCTGAAAGTATATATAATAAAAGATGTTTTGGGTTTTTTTTGTTGTTGTTTAGGAGTTCACGGGTGGTCAGCAGAGTGTCTCTGATTTCAACACAGACATGGACTCCAAGTATGACTTCACAGCTTCAGAGGAGAACTTTGAGAGGCCATCACAGGGAGGTTTGGACAGTGATTCAGTTTTCAGGGACGCTAACACAGGTGCTGCACACACATACAGCCAAGCCTCAGGAAAGTCAAAGCTGTTTGATGGTTACAAGGACCCTACAAGCCAGTTTACTGGCCAAACGCGGTCCTATCACCAGGACCATTCTTCTGTGGGAGGCATCACAGCTGAAGACATAGAAAAAGCCAGGGAGGCGAAGCGAAACGGCTCCAAACCACATAAACAAATGGTACAGGCGACCTTTTCAAATCCTTCATCACCCATAAATAACTAGACATTTGTTTCATCTATATATATATATATATGTCATGCATTACAGAGGATAATAGTTGCAATGCAACTTGCTTGTTATCCCTAAAATTAGTAGTTTATTTATATAAGAGCACCCTAGTGGAAAAAAAACTAACTTGCATTTAAAAAAAACTATACTTATATAATTATACTACAAATAGATTAACATTTATGTGCTTAATAAAAATACCCTGCACCTACCTAATAAATTGGAGCATCTTTTTTTGAAGAATTTTGTGAAGAAGTATTGTTGAGGTCCAACTTAATGAGTACTTGACTCTGCTGAAGAGTGACAATTGCAAATATATTTAAGGTAACATTTAAATAGCGTGCATTTGTAGACTAATATTATCCAGAGAACATACAGTCTTTATTAATAGTGATATCAAAACAGATTTTAGGCATAATATTGAGAAATGTGCATTGTGTAATACAGAAATACTTCAAATAAAGTTTAATTATAATTTTATTAAAAACTAAATTAAATCCATAAATTATATAATTATAATTGTATATCAGTAATTTTAAGTTGTGTGTCAATACATATATAATGGATTTGAAGTAGCCTATACTTGATATAAGATAAAACGTATTTTAAAGAAATTATGTAGTGTAGATAGTTTTATTAGACATAAATTTGTGGTGTGTGGTGCATGATGAGCCATCAGTATTTTAGGTCCATTATGACAGAAAAGAAAGACTACATTTTAAATAAAAAATCTGCTTTAGCACATATAGGCCTGCTTTCGTAGACAAGGCTTAGTTAATTTGGACATTTAAGTAATTTTTATAAACATTCCTAAAAAAAAAGCATAACTGGTGTGCATCTTAAGACAAAACAAAGGCACTGACATGTTTTAAGATCAGTCAGTGCAAGTTTCTTTCAGCTGAAACAGCTCAGATTTACATTTAGACTAGGACTTGGCTTAAGCTTGGTCTGTGAAACTGGGGGATACATTATGACCACTGAACACCACTTTTGACTTCATGTAGGATCAAATAAATAACAGAATTTATAGTGATTTAGAGTTAAGAAAATAGCACTTTTAAGAAAAGGATACTTTGTAATTGTAAGCACTTCCATAACACATTAAAGCACTGTTAATGCGTCTGCTTTTACAAAACTGTTTAAAGTGTGTCTCTTCTTTCTGTAGCTTAGTGAAAGAGCAAGAGAGCGAAAGGTACCAGTCACACGGCTTGGGAGACTAGCGAATTTTGGAGGTAAGGTTGCTGAAATTATTATTTATATGTGTGTATTGTAATGTTGAAACATTTGCGGGTGGTGAAGTTTATGTTAAAATGTTTCTCAAAGAAGTCACCTATTCTCACCAAAGCATTTATCTGATCAAAAATACAGCAAAACTAGCCTGGGCCTGCCCATACTTCCTTTGATGCTACATTCACTTCACAAGCAAAGTTAGTCTGGCAAAGCTACCGTAAGCATTTCCGTTCCCAAAAAAGTGGGAATCAATGAGAAACGAGCTCCCGCCCCGCACATGATCCTTGAGAAATCACTCTTAATATGCAGATTTTTGCAGCTGATGAGCGTTTCTTAAACTTTCCTGAAAAATTATAAGAGAACAGCATTTATTTAAAATATGAAACATTATAATGGTATTTACTGTTGGTCAATGTAATGCGTCCTTGCTGAATAAAAGTATTAAAGGAACCGTTTCCCCCAACAATTTAAATTCTGACACCATTTACTCACCATCATGTTGCTTCAAAGCTGAATACATTTTTAATGTGCTGAAAGCAAAAGATATTTTGAAGAATGATGGTAACCAAACAGTTAATGGTAGCCATAGTATGGGGAAAAAACACTATTAAAGTCAATGACTTCCAGTGACTGTTCAGCAGAAGAAAGAAACTCAAACAGTTTGGGAACAAGTGGAGGGTGGGTAAATGATGGCAATTTTCTATTTAGGGTGAGCTATCTAAATTTGAAATCTTTAAAATCTTACCGCCCATTATGTGAGCAGACATATTGAGATCACATGGCTAGCTGAATATTTTACACTTACTAAATCTCTTCTTACTGGGCTCTTTCAATGGATGAATAAATTAAGCATGGATTACAGTAATTAGGGCATTTCTACAATACCATCGGTAACTGAAAACCTTGCATTCAAACCAACAACCGAAGACCACTTCAGTTTTAGCACAGCCAAATATATCAAATACACTGAGTATGTGTTGTCTAATTCTGAAAGCCATATTTTTGGATTGGTATATTTGACTTTCCTTGTTGCTGTTCTTTCTTGTATTGTTGTTATTCATGCTCTAACTAAGGTCTGTTCAAGAGAGCTGTGATGTCAGAGCCAGATTGAGGGCTCAAGGTTAATCTGCATTTTAACCAGTAATATTGTAGACTGTGAATGCCCCTGCTTTGGATTATGAGACAGAGCTTAACCGGTCTGGGAATGTGCATCACCTGTTTCCCCTGAGATAGAGCGTCCCATTCTGGTGTGTAACTTTACCCGCTTTTGTTCTTCAAATGGCAGTCTCTCAGTGATTTAACAGAGGACTAGTGCTGAATACAGTTACAGACGGCGAATGGATGGATGTAGTCGAGGGTTTGGAGTAAAAAAGTGCTGTCACATGGGAAAATTAAACAGTTGTGGTCACAGTAGCTCTCTCTCACAGGTTCACTGCACTTTAGTTTCCACTGACAGAAACTTATTGAGACGTTAAACGTATATCTGCTCTCATCTGCTGTTGGTTGGTGTGTGTGCATGCTGGGTGAGTTGTTGAAGTGTTTATCTCTTTATCTGCCACCGTTACAAGAAAACATCTTTGGACACCTGTTTACTACAAGCCCATGTGTGTATACTTGCAACGACCTGTAAATATGACAGGGTACTTGCATTCAGCATTCTCTAAGCCGCTGATGCATTGTGGGATTGGGTGAATTTATAAGGGGGATGTGTTGACAAGTGTTATGTCGTTTAGGGATCAAAGATACCAAGTCTATTCAAGATGACTTATGTGGCATCCTGTTTTCAAGAGTGTGGTAAATTAGTAATATAATATAATATACAGTGTCTAAACAAATTCAGCAGACCTAAACATTATAGCGTTATTAAATATTATTAAACCAAATGGTTAATTATTATTTAACATTGTTAATTTTTAATGTTGTTGTTGCGGTTTTTGATTTTTGATTTTTTTTTTTTTTATTACTATAATTATTATTATTATCTGAAATTATAATAAATTATGTAAAATGTAAACTATCAATGGTAAATAATAAATTTAATATTTGGTATAATATTTAACAATAATTTTAAACCTAATGTTTGGATGTTGAATTTGTTAAATTATTATTATTATTATTATTATTATTACTGATGTTGTTTTTATTTAAGGAAATCTTTTTAAAAATGTTGTAATTATTGAAGGTATAAGTCACCTAAATTCTATCATAATGTAAGATGTTCTAAACCTGTAGGAGTTATTTTGCTTTGTTCTACACATGATATTTTGAAGAATGTGGGTAACCAACAGTTGTTTGACTTCTATAGTGAGGGAAAAATTCTATAGAAATCAATGGGAACTGTAAACAGTTAACCATATTCTTCAAAATATCTTTTTTTTTTGTGTTCAACAGAAGAAAGAAGTTCTTACATGTTTGGAACAACTTCAGGGTGATAAAATGATGTCAGAATAGTAATTTTGTTTAACATAGAAATGTCACATTACACATTTTAAAAAGTATTTTGTTACTTTGGAGGAAACATTATTTGTGTTAGAATATTGTGATTTGTATGTAGTGGTTTAATATAATAGGCGTTTCTGACCTTTGTCCTCACCTTGACCTCGCTCCTGGACATGAGCTATCCAGTTCAACCATTCTCTGGCTCTATTCCTCTAGCTCTTGTTGGATGGTTAAATATAGTGATTAATTGCATCCAAGAATAGTATACATCACTTTGGCAGGCTTTCATGCGGTTGCGTTCATCATCTCAATTTTAGTGACTGTAGATAGCCCTTAAATCAGTGCCTCAACAACTGGTTTTAAGCAGCATTTTCATTTTGTTTACCTTGTTTATGTTGAGAAGCATACCTCTCTCTGTTTTTGTAACATGAGACTTGGGCCCGTACTGTCTTTGGTCATGCTATCTGAAAGCCGTCTTGGCCAATATGTGCCAGCATGCAAAAAAAGAGCCCTGCTATGCTACTGTTTATGAATTTTAAATATGTAGCTATAAATATTAAGTACTAGTAGTTCAAATGTTTAGGTTTGGTAAAATTAGCTAATGTTTTTGAAAAGTCATT
>JAUMHR010000030.1:2286232-2297243 GCA_032361145.1 Enteromius fasciolatus
AATGACCCATAGCACACAGCTGAAATAACGAAGGAGTGGCTTCACAACGACTCTGTGACTGTTCTTGAATGGCCCAGCCAGAGCCCTGACTTAAACCCAAAAAGCTTCTCTGGAGAGACCTAAAAATGGCTGTCCGCCAACGTTTACCATCCAACCTGACAGAACTGGAGAGGAATGGCAGAGGATCCCCAAATCCAGGTGTGAAAAAACTTGTTGCATCTTTCCCAAAAAGTCTCTTGGCTGTATTCAATCAAAAGGGTGCTTCTACGAAATACTGAATACTTGGTGCCATGTGATATTTCAGTTTTTCTTTTTTAATAAATCTTCAAAAATGTCACCAATTCTGTGTTTTTCTGTCAATATGGGGTGCTGTGTGTACATTTAATGTGGAAAAAAATGAACTTGGAAAATGATTTTAGCAAACGGCTGCAATATAACAAAGAGTGAAAAATGTGTGTGTGTATATATATATAATTTCTTTCTTTTTTTTTTTTTTAATTAGTACTTATTTTCAGCAAGGATGCATTCAATTATTTTAAAGTAGCAAAGACATCTAAAAGGTTGCAAAATATTTCTATATTAAATACATTCTTGTGAACTTTCTAGTCATCAAAGAATCATGAAAAAATATAACACATTTTTCCCAACACATAATGTTTTCAACATTAATAATAATAATAATAATATTGATTGTATCATGTGACAATGAAGACTGAAATAATGTCTACAGAAATAATAATTATAATATTCAACAAAATGCTTTTATATTTTACTGTAATTAAGCAGATAGACTTCAGTGAGGCATTGCAATTTTTACCACCAATCTTTTTAAAGGTAATGTGTACTGTAGTTAATGTTTTAATGTAATGTGTTTTTTTGTTTGTTTTTTTATTGCTTATGGAGTCTCCAATTGTTCCTTCTCTAATTTGTTAATGTCACCTTTGGAATGTTTTACAGAGATGACTTTCATTTTGCTGTGACTATTTTGGTTATTATTGTGTTGTTACCTATTATGTTTACCTGCCCTTAAACACGGCCCGGCGCCATTTTATTTGTTTTAATCTGACTACACTCTTGAAAAGAAATGTGGGTAAAAGGTTTTTCACAGAGATGGCATAGAAGAACCATATTTGGTTCCACATACCATATTTGGTTTTTATAATCTGGAGAACCTTTTTTCGCCACAAAGAAGGTTCTTTATGGAACAATTTAGACAAAAAGGTTCGTCTATGGCATCGTGAAGCACCTTTATTTTTTCAAAGTGTATTTTATTTCCTTCCTGTTAAAGACGTTCCACCAAGGCCATAGAGGCAGCAATTGCAGCACGCCAGTGGAAGAAAGCATTGCACATACTGGAGCTACAGGAGGACAAGACAGCTGCCAAATATTACCTGAAAATAGCTCAGCACTATGCTTCTGTGCAGGAGTTTGAGGTAAAATAAAAAACACACATTCCAGTAAAATATTAACAAATGATCTCACATTTCTAAAAATATGGTCTGGATTGAATCTGTGTTGGCTAATTATGTTTCTCTGAACTACAGGTGGCAGAACGTCTGTTTGTGAAGGGAGATCATACCAAAAATGCTATTGATATGTACACTCAGGCTGGGCGATGGGAGCAAGCTCATAAGGTCAGTGTAACAATGTGCCCCTCTGCAATAATACTAATAATCTACACATTTATTAATAATAGCTGTATATAGTAGCAGTATTTTTGTTTATATTTTATGATAAAATGCCTTAGGTTCCATATATTTACATGGAAAGAGAGAACTGACTTTTTTAGAACCTAAGGTGGCCTCTTTTGATTTTGGCCAAAAAGCAACTGCATAGCAACCACCAAGAACACTCAAGCAATTGCATAGCAACATGCTAACAAATCAGTGTGTAGTGGTAATTATAAATTGGATGGATGGAGAATACAACTGCAATTGTTTTTTTTCTTCATTCAAATCATGAACAATTAACATTTTAATTATTACTAATCATCACCAATTTACATTTGAATCATGTATCATTTTGTTCCCCTCTCTTGTTATCAATCTGTCCTTCTCCTACACAGCTTGCTGTGAAGTGCATGTCACAAGAGGACGTGTCTGCCCTCTACATCAGCAGAGCACAAGAGTTAGAGAAAGAGGGGAAGTACAAGGAAGCCGAAAGGTAAAAACAAACACATAAACACCCTGAGTTTCACTCATTTTAGTCACTTTTCGTTTTTAAATTCATACATTTGACATTTTTCTCTCTGTTTTTAGGCTTTTTACCACAGTAGATGAACCGGACTTGGCCATCACCATGTATAAGAAGAACAAAATGTACGATGACATGATTCGTTTAGTCGCTGTTTATCACAAAGACCTGCTGCAGGAAACGCACATTCACCTTGCTAAGGTTCAAGAGGACATTTGTGCCACTCGTTTATTCTTCCTATTCACATTTAGCTACAAAACACATTTGACCTAAATCTCTTTTGGGCCGGTTTTGTGTTGTTGTTGCTCAGTAGATCCTTCACTTGTTCTGAGTGCTGTGTTTGTGTTTATCACAGGAGCTGGAGGCTGAATCTAGGTTTCAGGAAGCGGAGTATCATTACCTAGAGGGTCAGGACTGGAAAGCTGCCGTAAACATGTACAGAGTCAATGATATGTGGGAGGAAGCGTATCGGGTATGTGCACACTACATTATCTTATATGATACTAGAGTTGATATAACGCAGAAAGCTTTAAACATTAAAATATCCTCTCTATGTCTCTGCAACAGATAGCAAAGACCCATGGAGGAGCGAGTGCCCATAAGCAAGTGGCCTATCTGTGGGCAAAAAATCTTGGAGGAGAGGCGGCAGTTAAGCTGCTCAACAAATTTGGTTTTCTGGAAACTGCCATTGACTTTGCTGCTGATAACTAGTAAGTCTCTGTTAGGACTTAATGGTTCAAACGCTATTATAACATTTCCAGGTATAATTGGTGCATACAGATAACAGTTCACCAATGCATAGTAAAGTTGGCTTTGAAACACTCTGTCTTTTTTAGTGCATTTGACTTTGCCTTTGAGTTGGCGCGACTCGCCATGAAACAGAAGATTCCTGATATTCATCTCAAAAATGCCATGTTCCTCGAGGACCAGGTATGAGGAGAAATTATTCCTCTTTTCTACACTGTTAATGCCTATGGCTTCAGCCAAATGCGGGTGTGAATGCAAAATAGACAGACAAAGACGACTAAAATGGTCCACTTTCAAGGTCAGGACTGTGAATGCACATTCTGAGGTCTTTTCACTTTTCATGTCTGCTTTGGTCTTTATAATGCAGATTGCAGTGTGAAGATTAAATGTTTATGGCTTTGTAAGTTTTTTTTTTTTCCCCTATAGCATATTTGAATAAAATAAATAGCAATTATATAATATAATAATTAATAAATATAATAATTTTAAATATTTATATATCATATAAAATAATAAGTATTAAAATGCTGGTAAAATATGCAAAAAAAAAACTATTTAACTTCCCACCCTGACTACAAAAATGTGTAGTCTTGCAAAATGCTAAATCTATGCAATTTTGAAAATATTGTTGTATTAAAATTTATGATGACATTTTAACCTTTTAATTTACTTTAAAACAGGCCTGCACAGAGTTTTTTGTTATAATTAATAACCAGACCTAGAGTTTATTATTCTCATTATTAATGGTGCACATCTAAATTGTAATTTGTAACTTTTAAGGGTAAATTCAATGAGGCTGAGACTGAGTTCATCAAAGCCGGGAAACCCAAGGAGGCTGTGCTAATGTGAGTGAGCTTTCATGTCATTATTTCCTTCCCCAGTACATAGAGAGCACTCTATAGGGGGATTGCATCGCTTCAGTACTTTTTGTGAGCATAGATTAGCGATTTTATGCTCTTTTTCACATTACAAGCAATGAGTAGCTGGAAGCAGGTGGCATTGGGATTGAGAGTGTTTGATTTGTAGATCTCACGGAGGATTGGTGTACTGGTACTTGGCTGCTTTGCAGAGAGTCAAAGATGACTCCAAGAAATCATGTTGTTAATGAACTAAGTCCCTTTTTTAAGTATTATAATTACAAAAAAATACTGAACCTTATGCTTAATAAAAACAATGAAGTAAGAAAAAGAAACCTAACATGTGCTTTGCAGTGATTAAAAAGGCAATAGGTCAGTTATTTCATGGCTATTTATAAAAGACATTATTAAAAAATATGTCAGTCCATATGTCAGTCTAAGATATTCCATCTTATAATATGGGTGACCGTGTCTCTGTTTCTATTGTAGGCACGTTCACAACAAGGACTGGAGTAATGCCCAGAGAGTGGCAGAGGCTCATGATCCGGAAAGTGTGGCAGACATTCTAGTGAGCCAAGCCAAGTTCTGTTTTGACCAGAAGGAATTCCAAAAAGCTGAGGCCTTTCTTCTCAGGGCCCAAAGGCCAGAGCTAGCAATTAAATACTACAAAGTAAGAGCCCTTAAAGCACAATCAAACATGGACAATAAAACAGAAATCTTCTTTACGATGTTGTTGATGCCTTTAACAACAACAATGCTGTAGTCATCTTCACCATGAAACACACAGAGATCATTAAGAGGAATCAGGGTAGCTACTTTTAGTTTGATCAAACTTGTAATGGATTGTTTATGCAAAAATTTAATGTAAGGGGGTCATGTTGTTCCAAATCCATGTGATTGGAGTCAAACATAAAAGATGTTGTTTTGTAATTCATTTTAATTATATTTTAACTGACTCTAAAAATTATCTTTGAGTTTTTTATTGTTTTTCTCAATTGTACATGATCTTTCTTTAGAACAATCCCTAATTATTTAGACCAGATGAAGATTAGTATTTTACGTATTTGTTTTTTAAATTTGACATAATAATAATAATGGAACTGAATTAAAAAATAATTCCGTTTTAATTTTCAATTTAATTTTAATATTAAATTAAAAAATGTATCAAAATGATTCCAACTTTAAATCATGACGGGAATAGAGTTAATTAATTACAAAAGACTGTAAAACTAATCACAATTAGATTTAAAAAATTGTTAGTTTGCATATTAAAAGCTTTGTATGAACAAATGTAAGATTTCGTGTCATTAGCTAAATATGAGTATTAAGTTATGCAGGCTTTGAAGTACCTTATTTCTCTTATTCAGGATGCTGGGATGTGGACTGATGCAATGCGGATCTGTAAAGACTATTTGCCCAGCAAGCTGAGCGTCCTTCAAAAGGAATATGAAAGCGAGGGCAACTGGTACTATCTGTTTCTTTTTTTATTCCCTCTTACTTTCATACGTGTCTCATTTGCTATATCAGAAAATCTTCCCTTGTTTATTGTTCTTCAGAAACTAGGGCTCTGCAGTTGTGCACAAAAACTAAAAGCTCTGAACTACATTCGGATCCTCTTTTCGTTGCTTGGCTTCCCTCCTTTATTAGAACATGGCAGCTTTTTATCCTAAATTAAATCCATAATGAGCAGCTCATTAACGCGCAGACACGCAGCAAATCCGTCTCCACTGATAATTTCCCTATTTTTAATGACTTGTGGGAAAACATCAAAGGCTTCTTTGCTGTCTTCCCTGGGAAGAAAAGGAGAAACATTTTGCATAGTCAGTTGAAGGCCCACTCAGCAGTAATATAGGCTTCTGTATCATTAACCTATTTTCAATCAAGATTTTGAACTTTCTTGACATATTGTGTTTATAATTGACTCTACCGGTCACTTTATTATCCCAAAGGTATTTTTTTTATTGTATAGGATGTGTGTACCTTCCCTGTTGAACAAATGACCAACTAAAGATTCTTCAAAACATACCTTGCCAGCATATGCTGATTTTTTTTTTTCAACAGGTTTCAATCTGTGTGGCTTTGTTTTTGTCTGTCAATTGCGCTAAACCTTGCTTTCCAGTTGTATAAAGCAGAAAGTGGTTGAGTGCTTGCCTTCACAGCTGGGAAATTCAATTCACTTTCTGCCGTTTTAAAGCCATCATTGCTAAAACATTAAAGCACACAAAACATGGTACTAGATTTTTTCAAGCTGAAGGGTTTTCATGTAGCTTTCGTAGTCATTAACCACCAGGTCATTCCAAGACTTGAAGTAGGAAAGTCTGAAGACCTTTAATAAATAGGGGTTTCGACCCTTTATTCAAAATGAACTATCTAGCCAGCAATAATAAAAGGCTAGTATTTTCTGTCGTTTTTCTTCCCATGAGTACTATGACTTGAATAGTGGCGGAAATAAACATGTCTTACAAGTCCAAGAGAAATAGAGGTATATGTGTGTGTTTACAGGGGTGTGGAAGGTATGGTTGAGCAGGCTAAGGAGTGGGAACAGACAGGCGAATATGCCAGAGCCGTTGACTGCTATCTGAAAGTGAATGACTCGTCTAACATGGACTTGCTGATGAAGTGTTGGATGAAGGTAAAGTTCAGCCTCATAGACACCTGACTTCAGGTTCACAGTGCCAGATCACAACAGAAGTCATTTAAAGTTATCTTTTTTATAGAACTGATCTATACCTTGTTTTATCAAACAAACAGCCTTATATTATTTATCTCATTTACACAACTACAAGTCATTTCTCTCTTTACGTTGCGCTGCATTCTCTGTATTGCGCACAGTGCATTTACGCTCCCAATCCACACACACACACACACACACACACACGCACACTCACAAGTAAGCATACTTCCACTCCCACTAATATTTGTCAATATTAAACCAAAAAATATGAATTCTATGTGTCTCTGTGTTGGTGTAGACTCGTGGTTTTGTTTATTATACTGCATACTGAAGTGCGCATGGCGCTTCTGGTGATTAACATCTGCTGTTTCACTAAATGAGGATATAAATGGAGTACACGAATAACATCTCCAGAACTGCTCAGAGTTTCTTTTAGAGCCTTTGACTGTTTAATTTGAGTAAATCTGTCCGCATATCATATACACAGAACTGTAAAGGTATTCACAGCAACCCGTCAAAATAAAAGTTTGGTTTGACTTGACATTGCGGCGGAAATATATTACTATTGTTCAGTAGAATGTGTGTATATATAGGCTACTACAAAAAATATCGAAACGTTAGTTTTAAGGAATAATTAAACAGTATTCCTTTAATGTTTTAACTGTAAAATTAAATCCCTTGTATTTTCCAAAAATAAAATTAAATCTTCATTACCTAAAAGACAATGCCTTATGACTTAAAAAATGTAAATAGACTACACAAAAGGCTATTGTAAGAATAAATTAATTGTTTGTATACTTTCAGATAATTAGACATGCTAACACAGATTATATAAATACATTTAGATAAGCTTTTTGATTAATAACATTTAATTTAACCATTAAAAAGTAGTCCAGAAAAATGACAAATAAAAACAATATTGCATTTTCATCTGCATCCCTTTTTTTCCATTAAATGTTTATTTACTAGAAGGTCTTGCAAAAATAAGTTTTTGCTCCATTGGTAGAGACAAAATAATTGTTTTAATATAAATAATAAATAAATGAATTAATTAACTGTGAAGAAGTGATGTTTGAACCTAAATTAGCTAACAATTAACTACCAAGAGCTACTTTTTTGAAATGAATTATCTGAACATGAAAATGTTTATTTGCTTCTAAAGCACAGTCTTTTCATCTTTTCATGTTCTCCAGGCAGCAGAACTGGCCATAAAATTTTTATCTCATGACAAGGCTGTGGACATCAGTCAGATGGTCGGGCCACGCCTGATTCAGCTCAGGAAGTACAATGAGGTATGTTTCTTTTGTTTCGTTTTTCAGGCAAGGATCACATGAAGTATCTAAAACTCTGTATTTGACATTGACATTTGTTTTTATTTTGCTCACAGATTCAATTTTGAACAGAAATCCTTTCCAAAATGCTAGCTTTTTATTCCTCCTGAGTATTGTGTTTTGAGTGTGGCACACCAAGAGGAAATAGTGCTTTCAGTGTGCTTGTGTGCCCATGTGTGCAAGTATATATAGCAAAAAAAGCAATTTGACCGCACAAAAAGCTCACAGACTTCGGCGTCCTCGAGCCATGGAACTATTGAGATACAAAATGATTTTCTTTTTGTTTGTTTTTTCAGGCTGCTGAACTCTACCTCAACCTGGACCTCATTAAGAACGCCATAGACGCATTCATTGAGGGAGAAGAATGGAACAAAGCTAAAAGAGTGGCCAAGGAGCTTGATCCAAGGTGAGCCCTTAGCAGACTGGTCACCCCTAACAACGCTACAGCCAACAATGTGAGAGGGAGGTAGTGAAATCACTCAGTGCAACAAATGAATTGCACGACAGCACAAGGCTGGAGAGATGCAGATGGCCTTCGCGGGTTTATCTCTGACTGTCTTTTATTTCTTGCGGGGAAAAATAGGATTTGGAATCAATTTCGGTTGTGCATGAGGTGTATTTTTAAGTAGAATATATATTCTTTTTGCAAATACTGTGACGTCACTCACTATAAGAATTTGCCGTTTTTGAGCTTTTATGACATTTCCTTTCTTCACAGGCTAGAGGAATATGTGGACAAACGCTACAAAGAGCACCTAAAAAATCAAGGCAAAGTTGACTCTGTAAGTTCAGCTTATCAAATGAATTTGTTTATTTTACACCTTTATTATTAGAGATATTACAGAGAGGACTTCAAATGATCGGTCAAGGTTTGGCTGCTTTGTCTTGGCCAGCTCGCCTGCTGGTAGATGCTGGAACTACATCATAGTGAGGAAACTTTTCTTCAAAAAAGATTACACTATTGACAACTAATTGTTTTATTTAATTTTTTACATGTACTTAAATTTAAATGTGTTATTATTTTTACATTCAATTAAAACCAAAATTAAACCACAAATTAAGGACTGAAATAGAGCCAGCATTTTATGAATCACAATTTATTTTATTTTGATAACTTACATTTATTAACATATAGCAAGCAGCATATAAATATAAACATATCTTTGTATTGTAGTAATGTTTGTACAATAAAGAACTAGACCATGAGAAGCTACTAATGATACTAATAAAAATATCAGCCATGGTTATGATAAACATAATTATCTGTTATTATTATTAACATTTTTAATGTTTATTACTAAATTATTAATAAATGTTAATTAAAAATAATTTTATAAATTTTATATTCTAATTTGTCCTTCTAATTTGTTAATTGTTTTATTTTTCAGCTTTTCAATATTCATTATTATTATTATTATTATTATTATTATTGTCATGGTTATTTATTCAATGGTTATTTAATAAACCAAAAATTAATTAATTAATTTTAATTAATTAATTAATTAATTTTAATTTTATTAAATGTATATTTATTTATATTTATAGATATATTTAACATGGTTCATTTTTATATTATTAATATTTTATTTATATATATATATATATACACACACATGTCGCCGTTTTATTTTAATAACTTACATTTTAAGTGTATTGCAAACAACATTTAAATCTTTATTTTGGAGGACTCCTGAAAGCATGATGTTGACTTATTTTCCCCGCCTGGTGCTTCTGACATCACAACTAAGGATAGTTGCCATTGAGATAAATGAGAATACTGGCAGATACCTTTCTCCAGGTATTTTAGATCACCTTGGGAGAGCGAAAGGGAACAGGATTGTTAATCAAACTCTCTGTCGCCCACATGAGCAGCATCATGGCTCAAAATGTCAAAACTGCTAGCTGTCAGAATCCTGTTTAAGTTCAAACAAATAAAAGCTATTTGCCAGCAGTGGAAGTTGAGGTTAAAGAATGCATTAAATGAGCATAACACCGCAGACTGCAGCTCCTCCGCTCTGGTACTTCATTGTTTTCAGTTATTGTTGGGAGGAGAGAAAAATGGAGACGATTGGCTTGATTCAATTTAGAATAACAGATATGAGTCACCAAATTGATGTGAGCGCTTGCCTCTCACTAATGCTTCACTGGCAGTTTGGTTACAATCACAGAATGATGCAGGTCAGGGCTTTTTATTGAAAAGGAAGACACAGTATGTTAACGAGGAAACTAGTTTAATGTACACGTACATAATAAAATGCAGGCAGTCAAGAACGTCCTATATCATACATTGTTGTGTGTGAATGAGAACAATTGTGGGGTTTTTTTCATCATTTTGGCTGCATTAAAGCAATAGGCAATAATAAGCTGCTTTAAACACTTATTGTTATGAATAATACTAACAATACTACTAAGAAGTACAGTCATTGTTATTATTTATGAAATTATTTATTACTATTAATATTTTTAATGTTTATTACAAAATTTTTCATACATTTGAATTAACTTGTATTTAATTTGAATCAATTTAAACTCCAACTTTTTCCAGTTTTGCTTTTATTTATTTTGTTTTACTTTAAGAACGCAGTCATATAAAATCTTTTTCTTAATGGTCATGTTTATTTATTATATTTATAAATATTATTATCATGGTTTCTTTTGATAATGTTAATATTAGATTTTTAATAATAATTCTTTAATAATCATTTATCATAAGTTTGGTGTTTTTAGGACTAGTTTCAATTATTTTAAATCCTAATTTGTCAGTATTCATTTTCTCTTTCTTTTTCTGTCAGTATTTAATTATTATAAAATATATTCATAAAAATAATAATATAAAATATGAGTTATTTATATATAAGTTATAAGTTAATTAAGTATAAGATGTATTATTAAGTTGTATTATAAATTTGTTTTTAGATTTTTAATACTAAAATTATTAGTGCTGTCAAATGATTAATAATTTCGTTTGACAGCACTAAGCATGATTATTAATATTTATAATGTTTTTAATATTACAATATTATTCATATTTATAATGTTATTAAATGTTATTACATTTCAATTTGTCTTAATAGTTTTCTATATTTTCAATCAGTTGGTTGGAGTAGATGTGGTGGCTGCCCTTGACATGTACGCTGAGAGAGGACAGTGGGAGACATGCATCGATACGGCCTCAAAACAGGTGCCAGATCATCTGGGGGGGGGGGGGG